>JAPYYR010000424.1:0-27996 GCA_030523065.1 Aphidius colemani
AATTATGTACACTGATTGGAGTAACGAGATAGATATAATTATGGGGGTGTACATGAGGATGACCTTCGTAGATACACAACATGTAACTATAATATAATAAACATAACTCAATATTATTATTTTAATACAATCATTAAAGTTGATCTCTTATTGCAAATTATTATATTACATTATTTATTAATTTCGTTTGAATGCTACACATGCTTCAAATATTAGATTCATTTTCATTTCACTGTTATTAATAAAAAAAATATTTCCAACTTTATCTCATGGTATATAATCATTGCACATAAAATTCACTCCATCAGTTTCATACCAATATAAACTTGTATTACACATTTATTTGTAATGACTTGGTAATTATCTTGGCATGAGAAACGGCAAATAACAAAAGGCTTGTTGATTACAATGTTCTCCTCTCTTCGACACAATTATATTATTTTTCAACTTGAATGATATAAAAATAATAAAATGTTTTTTTTATTTTTTCAATTTTAAAGATCAATCTACACAAATATAAACTCGTGATGCATTGCCATAGACAAGAGTCAGCTGGACCAAAAAAAAATATATAGAAAAATAAAAATAATATAAAATCGAGACTAGTAGATGTAAAAAAATAATAAAAAAAAAAGAAAAGAGACAGGAGCTTTTGAAAATTGATGGAGATTGTTGGCAACAGGTTTTCACCCCCCTTTTATAGCCAACCCTAGCGTATCAAAAGACTTTTCTGAAAACGTTGACTTTTTCTTTATATATTCTCATATGGGACTACTCAAACATTGGATTTATATATATTTGAATCTTTTTTAAAACTCAATGTTGAAAAAAAAAATTAAATATAGGCTGTAGTTGGAGTAAATGTTAGCGATGCATGTTTCGCGGGAAAACCGGTTTAGTTTTTCTCTTTTCGTTTATACAAATTCTCTCTACCCTTACATACTTTTAAATCGTTTTTCTTTTTTTTTTTTTTTCTATTTCTCCCCTTTCGGACTAATATTACCAAGCAGTTTTAAATTTTCTTCCCACGCTTGTGCCTCAGTTTTTTTTTATCATCGATTTATAGATATGCACTTAAAAAGTGAACATATGTTTTATCTTCTTCGATAGTATTTTAGTGGCTTGAAAACATTATGTTAGCGAGAGTATTATTTTCGTTAAAATATATAATAAATCAGTTTGATTAATTTATAAATATTATTTGAAAATACTTGAGGAGTGATGTGATAAATTATAATTATTAAAAATAAAATAAAATCAGTGAAAATTTGATATATTGAAAATTTTGAATATGACGATGAATTATACGAGTCAACATGAATAAAAAAATACATAGAGGACTAAAATCGACCCTCGCAATGTTGAAGCTACAGCTACCCTTATACAAGGTCATAATTCAGCTACTTGCTCGGAGTGATATGAGAGGGCAAAGAGGAGGGTAAACACCTTGGGCGAGGTGAGCCATTAGATTCGCTCTTCAGAAGAATAAATCTTCACTTCTTAGAATTTTATTTTCTATCTTTTTTTTCTCTTTACATGGCTTTTTTTCTTAGTCGCGAAAAAAAAATACCAGTTGAAAAGTGTGTTGTACTAGCACCCCTCTATAAGTGAAAATGACCCTGAAACTTTTATTTTATTTTATGAAAAATTTCTGTGTTTCTTTTCGTCGTAAATTTTTCTTTTTTTGTATTTCTTTTTCGGTGTATATATATACATGAAAATGTAAAGAATGATATTTTTTTTTTCTTTTTAAATTTTATCCTTCGAAAAGTTGTGCACAGTTGCAACGACAAACTTGTTATCAAATTGTCCTTCAAATTCTTAAACATTATAGTATGATATTTTCATAACATTATTAAATTTTTTTATTTACTGAAGCTCATTTATATTTATATTGCATTTCTGGGTAATAGAAAAATTCCATTGCATGATTTATTGAATATCAAGGCATATTAAATTTTTTTGAATCTATAAAAAAATATATAATAAACAAACGACGAATTAAAAATATATTATCTATTAGAAATTATAATTATATAATTAATTTGTTTTTTAATTTTATGATCTTTATATAATGAATTGTATTAAGAAGGAAAGGGTATATTTTATCAGCTGAACTATAAAACACTGACCCTACGTTTTCATCTATTTACTCCACAACAAATAGGCCACTCGTGTAAATTCAAAATATGACAAAGTGATAAAATTCATATAAAAATGTAAAATACACATTCCATATTGATTAGGCACGGTATCAAAATTTTAAAAAATATATGAAATTCCCATATATCCAAAAAAATAATAGGACCAACAAGTAATGATGAAAAAGAAAATGATTTGATAAATATAAAAATATTAAAAATGAATTCTCGAAATATATATATTCTATAATATCAAATACCGAATGAAGTAATCTTGTTTAAATGAAAAATTTCGTAGAATTTGAGGTGAAAAATAAATAAATAAAATCCATGACACTGAGCTCATATAAATTTTTATTTATCTGAAGGTCATGGAAGTATATATGAATGCTCATAAAGCCTCATATAGCAGTGGACAATCGGTGGCATTGTTAGCTTTTTTTTGACTGTGTGAAAATTTTAAATGCGTATGATAAATGCTGGTGACACGATGAATAATATTTACTTCCGGCGAGTAAACTGCATCCGGTATTGTGACAGATTAATTTTTTTTTTATTCTTGCAATAAGCTAAAAGTATATTTGAGCATGTTTTGCCAAAAAAAAAAAAAAAAAAAAAAAAAAAAAATTAAAACAACACCAGTCGAGACAATCTCATTCTTGTTATATTTTTTTTATATCTTGATTATAGTGGAACATTTTTATTCTATTATCCAACTCTTTTCTTGTAAATAAAATTGAATTGTATTTCTCTATAATAGTCTCACATACAGTAGCAATTTAAAAAACGTAAATTGATAATGAAAAAAAAAAATTACAGGTTGTCGAATTGTGGTTTTGATGGGGTGAAAAAATATTTCAACAAAAAAAAATTACATGTCACTATTTAATAAAATTTGTGTTGAATTATTCTTGGTCGACATTTAAAATTTCAATGTGTTGCTTCAAGGCCAAATTAAGAGAATCAATAGTGGTTTTATTATTTTTTTTTATATATACTCATAAATAATTGTGTGCGTGTGTGCATGGGTGCATGGGTGTATGCACCACACGTGGCGTTGATTGTGACTGTTGCAATTTTACCCTCGCCACGTGGGAGCGCATTTTCCTTCCGGTTGCACCTTTTACCTACTGATTTCTTCTTAATGCTCACGATTTATGTTTTTTTTTTTCTCCAAATTTTATTGTCAACCGTTGTTGACCCAATTTGTCTGAATTTATTTATATTTTAATTAGGTGGTTACTTTCTTTCTATTTATAGATTTTATATTCCTAAAAATATAATGAAACGAATTCTATAGAAATGCATGTTTTTGGTGCTTTATTAATGCATTATTTGAGCAAGAAAAATATTGTTTGCGTGAATATAATATGAACTATAAAATAGACAAGAGTTGTGCAAGCTTTAAAAATCAAGAGAATATAAGAGTTAAGCTCTTTCAATTATCAAATATGGATATTATCATTGAAATTTAGAGGAAAAAGCACTTGTTATTTTCGGACAAATGTTTTTGGAAACGTCTATAAATATTGGGGTGGTAAAGGAGAAGAAAAAGAATACCGACTGGAGATGAAAGATTCATGCCGAGAAAAAAATTGTAAAAAAAGAAAAATAAAAAATTTTTTTAAAAAAGACCTTGGGGCATCATCCATGCACCTATACAAATATACGCATCTTGAAGAAAAGCAAATATTTTGTTGTGATGCAAGAGAGACTTTCGTACACAATAACATAAAACTGTGTATAAAAGTTTTTTTTTTTTTTATAAAAGCTTTTATTTTTACGTATAAGCAAAGCCTATAGTATTTATTATTATTTTCATTTATTATTTATTATTTTTCATTCAGCTACAAGTAGGCAAAAAAAAAAAGAATGTTTGCTCTTATTTTCAATGTTTAATATGCACTTTTCATCACAAAATATTTCCATACCAAATACTTTCAACACATAAGTTATTTAGAATATTTTTCGGATAAAATTTCGATGAAAGAACAAATTTTTATGCACAGCTTTTTCGACAGATTGGTATGACGTTTATATTTACGAAATTCATTTTGATAAATCAAACAGAAAAAGAATTTTTTTAATTTTGTTGACTCATGGCTAAATGCCTTAATTTACCCAGTAGAAAATTTAAATCATATATTCAGGCTTTTATTTCCATGGAGGATGTGAAATTTAGGTTTTTTTTTTTTTAAAGAAATGTATTAAAAAATTTATATATTCCTCTTTTTGTAACGCCTTGTAAAAGACAACAATGGCAAAGAGACTTTACTTGCAGGAAAACACACATACATCCTGACAAAGTAGAAAAAGAATAATAAAAAAAAAAAAAAAAGACAGAAACAGATAAAGCAAGAACACGATTGTTCGACAATAGCCAGGTCCTGGTTTTTTCTTCAGACTCCAAAACCGAATAAGATTTCTTGTCGTATTTGGAACACTAAAAACCACCCGCGTTGCACTGTACTACTCTCAATGGCAAATAATAACTTCCCTAAAAAATAAATAAATTCATCCTCAATTCTCTTACCAATATATAGTTACTTCACTTGTGACCGAATCGGATGAGCCGGATGAATGTGAAAACTCTCATTATATTCATGAAAAATAGAGAAATAAAATCTCTATTTTATCTCGGTAAAATAAGCAAAATTTAAACAAAAATAAAATACAGCAAAACACTTCAACGTTATATAGATATATAATATAACATTTTTTTCATTCATTCAAGTATTTAAAATTTAAAAAAAAAGCTAAACATATATTTTCAGTCGATTTTTATTCTTGGAAAATGTTTAGAGGATGATGATCGTATACACGATATCTCTGGCAGCACATATATAAGATGGAATGCAGCACCGGGTGCAACACTGAGGATAAATAAAATAATAATAATAATATTAGTTATAATAAATAAAAAAGAAAGGGGGCAAAGAAGTGAGGTAGATTAAATGTTGGATGAAAAGTAGAATGAGTAAATAATATAGTCAGACATGCTCTGCCGGAATATTCATTAGTAGACCGTCGATTTAAAGGCGATTTAATTACTAGTTCGTCTACCGTTAATTAATTCAACCGATAGTTTGGGCGTGATTAAATCTTTTTATTTTATATTTTTTTATACATATAAACGTAGCTCATACTTGCCTCTGTATATAAATAAACCAACGACATTAAATTGTCTCGTTTACAAATTTTAATTATTCTTTACATTTTGTCGTACATAAAAATAATGAAAAAATTAATTTTTTATATCTATAAACAATATAATAAAAACAAAATATATAAATAATAATAATTACATGACTTTTTTTTATTATTTAAAATAATACGTTATTATTATTTTCGATGTTAAATATTTTTTATAATTTTTTTTATATGTCAGGCACAAGACGACACTGCGTGTCCTTCCTCAAGATAAATAAAATTCGTCGCGTGATGTATAAAACAACCTAGACAATTTAAAAAAAAAAAAATATTTTAAAACAAGAATATAATCAGTTAGAAAAAAAAAAAAGATCCTAATCATTTTTTTATTTTATTTTTCAATTTGAGAGAGACTGAATCATGACGATGATGATGATGATCAACACTCATTTTTTGTCTTTTTTTTTTATTTTTGAAACAGTTAAATCTGTGTTGATCATCAACTGGTCCATCAGTTGGAGTGGATCAATATACATATTGTTGCACCAGTCAATCATTTATAATATTATACAAATGAAAATAAATAAATAAAACTTTTATATTTATTTTTTGTTTTTATTCAAATTATTTGAGAAAAAAAAGGTTATTAAACTACGTTTTGTTGATGTATACACATGAGAAGCTGAATATATATATTATAATTTATACTGATCAAAGACAAGAGGGTTAGAGGTACATGCACACGTAGGCATATATTTAAGACAATGCCTGTCACCTCATTCATGACAAGAGACTTAACAACACAAAATACCGACTACCAAATTTTATACAAATAACATGGATCAAGTTCCAATTTTTAGTGTTATTGAATACAAAATTTTTATTCTATTTTTTCTTGTCATTAGTAATACTGGATTTTACGTGAAATTAATTTTTATATTTAATTTTTTTTCGATGCCAATCCAAGCAATAAATATATATTGATATTTAAAAAAAAAAAAAATAAGAGAAAAAAAAATATTGTATGACAGAATGTTGCATTGTGCAAGTGTGAAAATATATACAATATATTTCATCCCCTGAGATTGTTATATACTTCCATTCATCCAGGCTTACTAAAATCCTTATTTTTTTTTTTTTTTTTTCGAGAATAAGAGAGTGAAGAGGTTGCTGGTATCAAAATTGAAAGAATGAAGATTTGCTAGTTTCGTGCATTATATCCAGCAGGACTAAATATGTTTTTTTTTTTTTTTTCCATTTGTATTTACTGGCGATCAGCAAACGACGTGACGAGATGAAAAAAAATGTATATAAGAAAAAAAGGTGTGGCAAAGATTGGGGGAGGAAAATTTCGAAGGGGATGAATACACATCGACATTCCACGAACAACTATTCACTAAAATTATGTTGCTCTTAATATAAGTAAATACTGCAAATACAAAAATCAACGGTGATTTTTGAAAATTGAATTTTATGGATGTATAAATTTTTTTTATTACCCTGAAACTACTGTGCATCTGCACTGGTGTAGTATTAAAAACACTGTAATCATATAAGCATAACAAACACAGCTTTTGAAATATAATTAGGTCGGAAAAAAAGCTCATATTGAAATCAAATTAATTTTTTTTTAATTTAGATAAAATTGTTCTCTTTTTTTTTCTTGATTAATTTTGTTGATTGTTCAAGATAAAAATTTGAAATTAGGCTCTTGATAATTTTGCTTCAAAAAAAAAATACGTGAAAGATTTATTTGTATTTTTTTTTTAATATTAAAATATTGTAGCTCTTATGAAGATAATAAGATAGATTAAAAATATGTCAGTAATTTTTAAACAAAAAATACATTCAAGGCTAAATATTTTTCAAATTTACTTGTTATTCTTATCGTAGACGTTATAAATATCAAGTCGTAATCTGAAATTTCATGAGGCATACTAAAAAAAATTCCATACTTTTGTAAATACATAAAATTAAAAATAAAAAAATTATGTGCTGACTTGAGAAATAAAAGATTAAAAATCATTTACTTTATGAATTTTAATTTTTTTAAATACAAATTTTCTAATGAAATTAAATATATTTAATTTTTTATATTCAAATATAAAAAATTCATTTTTTTTTTTTATGTATATATTATTAAATGTTATTAATTCAATATTAAAATATGTTGAAAATTTTTAAATTAAAAAACTTGTTAAATTAAGTTTTATAATTTAAAAAATTTACGACTATTTTGTTTTTTGTTGTCAAATTTTATGTACAATATCCATGTAATATTTTTTCCTCGTAATGTAAAACAGACAAACCTGGTTTTCATCGTGTGATTTTAAAAATTGAGCATAAATATAAATAACGTTAAAATCGTGTTGTTTGCAAAATGGAAATTATCGTTTGAGCTGTAACCTCACCTTGAACAAGTTCAAATTCCCCTGCACTATGTTAACAACAAAATATAAAATTTTATTGTAATTTTATTTTCAAATTTGATAAAAATAGTATATTCCAAATATTTCCACTTTTTAAATTATCTATATTCACACAAAAGTACATAAAAACTTTGATTATTATTCAAGTCAAAATTAAATATTTGTAGAAATAAAAAAACAAAAATATCAACATTCGTTTGTAAAAAACAGTAATCAAATATCATTACAAAATATTTATTATTTTAACAATATCTTCAAAGTTTATATAAAAAATAAAATTAAAAAAAATTATATATTCATCAATAAGATATAAAAGAGAATATTCAGGTGGTATTTGTAGGATGGTTTGGAGTAAATCTTTACCTCGTGAGAGCCCACGCAGAATGATTCGTTGGTACGATAAGAACCATTCGCGTCTGATGCTTTTATTTTATTTTATTTTTTTTTTGCGGAGAACAATAATTATTGTTCTCACGGAACAACGTCGTGGCATTTACCATCCTCGTTTTACCATTGCCAAAAATTTCTTGTCGCAAGCATGCTGCAGCGAATCACTCGCCGAAAAAACTTTGAAAAAAAATAAGAATAAAATGTAAAAATAAATAAAAAAAAAGACAGAACAAACGTTTGAGTATATAGAATATAAGCATGGTAGTGTGTATGCCAAATTCCACAACTGCAACATCGATAAAACTTTTATAAGCCAAGTTCAATCTCACTTTCTGTCTTTCTTTTTATTCCTTCACTTTCACTGTACACATATAGTTTTCATTTCACTTTCAGTCTTTTATTTCATCTACAGTTTCACTCAAATAACATATATATATAATCAAATATAACAACAATAATAATGGATAAAAAATAAATTAAAAAAATAAAAATCACGATCGCCAAACTGGTTTTTTTTTTGAAGGTATGAGTCACTATTTATAATGACGTACAATCACTGAGAAAATTTAAAGATGCAGTGGCAACATTCAAAAATACATCGCTTCTCATATAATAATCATCACTCAATTTTTAATAACAATAAATTATAAATTTATTTTTAAAAAATTAAAAAAAAAGTCTAATTAAAATTTTAATAAACATTTTTTACAATAATTTTTATAAATTTAATTTTTTGTCAAACATATTAAATTCATAACATGTTAATATATAAAATCTTATATATTTTTTTTAATGAACTTGTTTTTGTAGATAAAAAAAAAATTTATATATATTAAAAAACATTGTAATTTAAATTTTAAATTAAATTTATAAAAATTATTTTTATTATTCTCGTTTTAAATACATTTAAAAATTTATTTATTTATTATTTTTTTTCTTGAAAAATGATAATATTTTTAATGGCAGTGTACGTGTTTATAAATGAATATTTATTTATTTATTTATTTTTTAATAAATAAATAAGTTATTCTTTAAATTATTCCATATTTCTGGTATGTCTGATATATTATTGATTTATATCACTGAAATGAATTATTCATTTCATTTTCAAATAATTGCATTCTTTGGTAATACGAATTTTTTTTCTGTATAAAAATATTATTAAATCAGATTTTTATTTGTGAGAAAAAGTTAATATTAAAATTTATATCGATAAAATTATTTTTTTTTAAATAAAAATCCTTGTCATAATTTACGACTTATCATGAAAATTTATTCTGTCATCTGAATAGAGATGGATGTTGTTAGCTATAAGGGAAAAAAAAATGATTCTAATCCATTGAATATCGTGGGAGTTAAAATTGTAGTAGAAAAAAAACAAAAAAAAAAAATATAAAAATAAACATACAAATATAATAACAACAATAAAAAAAAAAATAGTAAAAAGGACTATCAAAAAAGAAGAAAAAAAATTAAGAAGGTACCGTTATTCTCGTCAACCCTTTATTAAATCTTAGGTTACCATTGTTCCAAATCACCTTGAACAACAAACGAGGTAAAATAAAAATAAATATATATTTTAATCGAAATAAAAATTGAAAAAAAAAATAATACAAAAAACAAGGATTTGCTAATTAAAATCATAATTCCAACATCAATGAAAAATAGGAGAAAAAAAAAGTAGATTAATATCTAATGAAAAATAATTTATTGTTGTTGATTTATAGTGTATATAAAAATTAACGAGGTAATGTTTATCACTGAAAAATTAGTTTGTATAAATTTGTATAAAATCATTGCCTGGCTTATCACTAATTTCTCACCTCGCGCTCAACGATCCTCAGTACGCCTTAACGAGATCAAATTATATACATTAAGGCATCACAAAGTACAATCAACTCTCTTTATGTATAAACTTGATACAGAAATTTTTTTATATACCAAGTTTAGTGATCCTGATCAAATATTCAAATACATTTATAATGTAAAAAATTAAAATTAATGAATAAATAACGAATAAAAAATTAAATTATTCAGCTTGTTGACTGGTATTAATTCTTGGCCAGACTGTAAATAAACAATTTTTTTTTCTCAAAAATAAATAAATAGTTAATAAATTTTCATGAGAATTTATTTTTATTTATTTATTATTATATATGTTTACAAATTATACTGAATAATGAAGCCTTTTTTTTTTTCAATTTTTCAAAATAGAACAAAAACAAATCTCGGGTTGTTTAAAGATCTACTTTATTATATATACCGTTTGTTGACCATTTTTTTTTTTCTATATTTGACCTTTTTTTTTGTCATACGACAGTTTTATTTTGTCCAGGCAATGACACCTTTGGTCCCGAAATGTTATATTTATGATCCCCAAGACCCTCAGGTATGGACCAAAACGCACTCCACCTAACACTTCACCTCGATTAACAGAAAAAAAAAAAAAAAAAAAGAAGAAGAAGCGTGAAAAAAGGTACGTCCCGCAGGTATAGCAGATGCGACAGGTTGCATCCTCTTGCGTGTATCGACCTTTTGCCACTGTTAAAAATAAAAATAAAAAAACACAGCAGTTTGTAATTCTCTGACTGTCAAAAAATAGAATAACACATGCAGAGGGATCTGTCATTGACCTGTCGACAACATGACATCAGTTGAGCGGGTCAGTCATCTAATATGAAAATTTTCATAAGTAACAGTATTCATCATTCGATCGATACAGTAAACCACCTTAAATGACATTTTTTTCTCCCAACTTTCAACTGCTCTGATCATGATAGTTTAGATAATAATGCATTCCAAAAAAGATATTTATTTTTCACAAATTAAAAATGAAAATATATTCAATAATAAGTTTGACATGTGACGAATAAAAATAATAAATGTATTATTTTTTTCTCAACTAATGACTCATGACATGCACTCATATTTAATACATGAGATGACTCGAAATTGTTAAAATAATATCGATTTTTGATTCATATTTATGCAAGTCACGAGTCTGTAATGATCGAGGATTGCTATCGTGAGAATGAGTTCTTGTTATATATATTTTTAGTAAATATATTAATTAATTGTGAGTAAAAAAATATTAAACATTTATCGCTAAAAAATAAACGACGAATGATTAAAAAAAAAGTAAAAATATCACTTTATTTTTTTAACTTGAATATCGAATGAGTAATAATTATTTTTTTTTTTTATACTGCACTGCGATGAGAGTAAAACTAAATTGAGATTTATTATAAATTCAGGGGAATAAATTTCAACTAAATTTTCAGATAGATAAATAATTTATACATTTTTCATTTTATTTTTTATACTTCAATTTTTTATCTTTTATTCTTGTTATATGGGAGGGAAAATAGCCCATGTGTACGCCTTTGATCAACGGCTGCTGTAGATTTTTCATCCTTAAAAAGATAAAAGAATAAGAAAAAAAGAAAAACTGGACTTTTACTAATCGATTCTGGAATACCAAGAAGCAACCCCTGTAGCTAGAGCAATTTGTATTCATCTAGCATAACCAAAGATTTCATTGTAAAAAAAAAATTAAAAAAAAAATTAAATAAGAAAAAAATATATATATTTAAATTCAATACCCCCCAGTTGTTGTGTTTGCATTTTTCACTTTTCTAATGCTTGTTCATACTTCGAAGAATTAACAAAAAAAAAAGTATTAAAATATAAAAGATCTAAAGTCCCGAAAAAAATGACAATTAAATTTACATTCATTTTTTTTTTCACTATAATTTTGTTGTAATTATTATTCATTTGTTGAAAAAAATCAATCGATCAATTGATCACTTGAAATATCATATTGATCAGCACATTTGAAAGATTCTGAGTTTTTTTTTTTAATTTATTTTTTTGCCAAACAGAATGAGGCAGTCAAGACAACAAAAAAAATATATTAAGATGATGAGTGTACAGGTAGAGAAGGGGTTAGGCCCACTTGAAAATAGGGTTAAACAAAAATGTGAATAAGACAGAGAAGAATAATTTAGAAAAAAAAAGGATTAAAAAAGTGAGAGTGAAAGAAAGATGACGAGTCTTGGCGCCTCCGCGATCATTCCTCAGTCTAGCGTAACGACGCGACGGTTTGTGCTTTTTCATTTTTTTTTTTTCATTATTATTAGTGTATTTTATTTTATTTATTTTTATCATTATTAGTTCTTTACGATATGCCGCTTCAAGACGTTTAAATTGCTAAAATAACAACTGAAAGTGGGAAAAGCTTGTAACAATTCTTTATTACTTTTTCCACAAGTTTGAGTTTATTTAACGAAGAAAACCAATTTATTTTTCAATTTGTTGCAAGACAGTTAATTGCAATAGTCTTTTAAAATTTATAAATATATTATTGATAAATCTTTTAATGAAAATAAAATGATAAAGAAAATTAATTTTGTTTTTTTTTTTTTTTTTCAATATTGTATATGTTTGTAAAGAATTTTCGATAAAATAGTTTTTTAACTTTTAATATAAAATATTTTCATACAGGAAGCAATATGTTTTTTATTTTTCAAATTTTCAAAGCCATAAAATAGCAAGTAGGAAGTAACAGAAATGCATAAAATAATAACTTGGTTTGTTAGATTGTGAATAATTTTCATAAATTCAAATGCACAAAGTATTTTTCTTTTTTGAAACAATAATTATATAAATAATAATAAAACAATAGCTAAACATTTTCATGTTCATCATATCCTATTGTCATATATGAATCATTTTAAAATGTCGAAATTTTTCAGTGATAAATAGACGTGAAGTTTTCATCAAACATTTTTCCATCTTTGCCCAATCTTTGCCATTGTAGATGGAAGCCTTTTTATTCTTTAAACATGCAAATAATTTGGTCTTTTGGTCGTCCGAAAATCCCAACCAATCGAAAAATACATCTGATTTTTTATCTCTGTCATTTATATCATCTGCTTTTTTCATAACTTTTCTCAAAATTTCCGGCCATGATATTGAATATTTAATTTTTAATTTCGTTTCTTCATCATTTTGACATTTTGTCTGTAGCAGCTCATTAACTATATCATATTGTTCGCCGTTACTAATAAAATAATCGGAAATAGTGTCCATGTTAATACTAGAGATATAATTATATTTTTCTTCTTCTGTTTCCAAAATATATTTATAAATTTGATACATGATGTCCCACTCATTTCTCAGATCAATTTGCCAACGGTAATTAAATGCTGCTGTAAAAACTTCAGCCCGCGTTTCAGGTACTGCAATTCTTTTTAATCCAAAACACTTTTTAAGAACAACAAGAGCCTTCAATTTTGTTGAAGTATCAGATTCCGATTTCCAATATGCCCTGACAATACTACCATCAAAATAATTTGCATAAAGAGACCAATATGTTGTAATTATCCAACAACTAAAGTAATGGAAGTCTTCAGAAATATCATGTCCACTAATTATTGTTTCAGTAATTACCGCTAATATTTTTTCATAATCAGCTGTTGTCGTATCACCGTATAGCTTTAAAAGTGAATCAAGAATTTTAATACACAAATATCGCCATGGCCATTGGTTTAACAAATTTATAATTCTCATAATTTCAATTTTATTAAGATAAGTTAATCGAGCTTGATCCGATAACTGTTGCATTAAAAATATCCAATTATCATTATTATCCGGAAACCTGAGAGTTGTTTCAAGTCCAATCAAATCTCCCAACAAAAATATATCTTTTTTTTCATTATCAAACTTCATTTTATGAAAAAAATATTTAAATGTTTCGATGTCTTCATATAAAAACATACGTTGGGAAAATTTTACGAATAGACTTTGTAATATAAGTTGACTTGTATGACTAGGTTCATTTGATTGAAATAAATTCAAGTGAATTCCCCAATATAAAACGATGGCTTTCGTGTATGGATTGAAACCAGGCATATGATGAAAGTTCAATGTATCAGTTGCTGCATCTCCCATTTCATATTTTTCTTCATTTGATAATTCTTGCCATATTGATACGATATCAATTTCCGAACAATACTTACAAGCTTCTATAAATAAAAACTTATAGTTGTAATCATCACGCTGATATTTTTGTCTGATATTATCATAGATGGCTCTTATGGTTCGTGATTTATTCACTAAGCCCAGATCTGAGTACTGAATATTATCAATGTAATCATTGAACGTTGGATGCTCATTATCTCGTCCCAATGATCTTTTTACATCAAGTAAATACTCAATTGTTTTTTCACCTATTGAATAGATAATTTCAGGTAATTGTTGTCTCAATGACAGAGGCAAATCAAAATTTGCCCTACAATAATGAACACCACGTATCAAGTGCTTCACTACAATTGGTGGTACACCTGATCCATCATAAAACAAACGGATTATATCAGTTTTCATTTTGGTTTTCATATAACTATTTTTCCACCAATTTACAGCAGTTTGAAATATTGCTCTCTGCTCCAAAGATGGTTGAAATACAAATTGACTCGATCTGCAATTTTAATTTAATTAATTTAATTTTTCAAAAATATAAAATTTTGATTTGCAAAGAACACTCAGTTTCCATACTTACAAAAGAGGCTCGAACGTCAAAGAACGATCGTCACTTTGAATTTCTTTGATAATTAAACACAACGAAACAACAAAAATAATAAACTTCATGATTATTTTGTTTTTTTAGTCAGTGCCACTTGTAATTTACAGTACACAACTATTTTTAAAAATTTTTTTTTCATTAAACACTTGAAAATAATCGAATAAAATTTTTATTATTGTTTGTTATCCTCAAGAAATATAAATATAAATATAAAAATTATATGTAAAAAAAATAGGGAAGTAGCAAACATTTAAAGGAATTTTTTTTTTATCTACTTATATATATATCAAGGACATTTAGACGGAAAAAATATATGCATTATTGCAAAAAATGTATCGCAATTTTGCATGTTTTAAAACTAATGTTTATTTAATAAATTCCAATGCACATTTTTTTTTTTTCTTTATATTAACATGAATATAATTATATACGCACATCATCGAGAGATAATTTTAACGTCGATTTATAATAAATCCATCGTTAATCTTTATTAATTGAAATGTTGAAATTTGAATGTTTTTTTTATTTATTTTTTATTGAGAAATATCTTTCAGTAGCTCTTGATAAAAAATAGCATACATATTAATTGAGCTAATAAATTATACAAGTTTCATCGAAGCAATGCATCTCTAAGTAAATAAATAAATATAAAACTATATCAATGTCTCAATTAAATTCGCGCCAGCTTGCATAATATTTAACAAGTCACGTCACATACTCAAGTTTTCAACCTCTCGTTGCATTATCATAATTATTCATAAGCGTTGTTTTATTTATCACGCTTGGCTTACTATAAATTTTTGTATTAAAAGTCAAATTAATCATCTCTTCATCTCAAAAGATATTCCACAAATTAATCATCATCATCATCATGAAAATAAAATAAAACGATAATTATTGTTGTTGTTTCTTGTGGATTCAATGAATGACTGAAAGTAGTATTAATGTTCATTTTGAAAATCCAATAAGACAAAGCGATGAGAAAAAAATATAAATATAAATAAATAAAATAATAAACATGAGATAGAGTGAGAAATAAAATGACCGAGACAAGCAAAAGCACTTAATTTTTTCGTGGTTAACCAACAAATCCGTGCCTAATCGAATCGAAGATCGTCGAGGGATTGCCAAAGTTGTACTGCGAGGGAATAAGAGAACAACAAATAAAAATAATAAAAAATCAAACAAGTGAAACGTATCCGTATAGGGGTAGACACAAAGTGAGACAGATAAAAGTATAGTAAATATATTTATCTTCAAGTTGAAAGAGAGTATCATTGGGATGAGTACCGACCTGGGTCAACGACACTATTCATATTTTTTTTTTTTTTTTTTTTTTTCCTAGACCCCCTGGTCTTCAGACAACACAACAGTACATCTTTCATTTTTGTCACTTACGATTTTATAAACTTGCAATCAAATTTTGAACCTGTTTAAAGTGTTCTTCGTGACTTTGTTTGATTGTTCATTCAAAAAATTAAAAGAGGAAGTGTATTTTGTACCACAGAGGTCATATGGCCAACCCAAAATACAATAAGAAACAAGTTAAACTTGAAGCAAAAAAGTTTATAAACAAAAATAAAATAAAAATTTATATACACACTTTTTTGTGGGTATCTAGGCCACTAAAAAAAAAAGGAATGAATGAACGTGGCCCTCTGTAATTCATTCATGTTCTTGAGGATGTTATATATAAAACAGCAACAACATTTGGTGTCAAGAGAGGAAAGAGGGCAGAATAAGAGGCTTCTCTCATCGTCAGTTCACTAGTTTTATGTTTATATGAAGAAAAGGGCAAAAGAAATACCGTGAAGATCCTCCAAGTCTGTAACCCTTTTCCTCTTACTTCTCATCCTCATTGGGCCAAAAACTTGAGGGATCTTTTCTATCCCAAGAAGAAACACAAACCTACCTTATTTTTTTTTTCTTTTTGTTTTTTATTTCCTTTTTTTTGGCTCCCTTCGAAGGGCCAAAAGATGCTACTTGTATTATTATACCCGCCGAACGCACCAGACCTCACTCACCAGGGCCTCGGGTATCTGGGTCAAATTATGTGTATACAACTTGTTGAGGCGCAGTCGGAAATCATCCACCTCTCAGTCACCTGCAGAATTTGTTTTTTTTTTTTTTTTTGTCTTTAAACTTTACAATTTGTCGTTTAAAAAATATGAATTTTTTTCAAAAACAAAATCAAAAAATTTGAGGAATTCAAAAGAGTTTTTGTTTATTTATTTTTATATTCATTTGGTTTATTGTTGGATTTATAAAATATATAAATTTTATGGAAGAGTTTTAATTTAATTTTAGTATGATAAAAATGTTTATAAACTACGCGGTGAGTCTCGTAAGGTGGAGTTTTTATCGGCAAAGAATCACAAGTAAGTGAGAGAGTAGAGAAAGAGTTCCCAACAGTCGAGTTTTGTGGCTCGGGATAACACATTCACATTTCAAAATATAAAACGTGTACATGTATGTGGATAATGGATGCATATATATACACAATGTTAAAGTGGGTCCTTCTTCTTATAAACTCCCAATCTTCTTCTTGTTTATCCGGTGCAGCCTCGAGAACTGCATTCCAATGAATCGTCTAGTGACGACCAATCGTAGGCGTCGAGTAAGATGGCCCTTACATCGCAATCTTCATTCCATTAAAAAATTTTGAAATTAAAACAAATATATATGTGAAATTTAAAAAAAAAACAACAAGCGATGTGATGATAATTATGATGACGATGAAAAAAAAGTAGAAAGAAATAGCGCAACTATTTAGCTATCAAAAAGCTCATTGAGCTTTTTTTTTTTTCCCAAGTACTTTTAATTGTTCAAAAACATGTGACGAATAAATTTATATAATTCAGTTGTTTCAAATATCAAATTATAAGTATATATTTTTTATTTCAATTATTATAAATTGAAATAACAAGTAATTTAATTATTTGAATATTATTATAGACAATTTTAATTTATCCAACAGACAAGTAATTATTATTATTATTAATAAGACAAAAAAAAAAAAAACTAATGAGCCTAAATCGGTGATGATAAAAGCCTTCCTGTGTCACCCGGGAGGTCCCCCATTGTCAGTCTGATTTGTCGGCTTGCCAAAGTATAATTGTATGTCAATTGAATGCAATTTTGAATGAGTACGTTGCTCTCATAAAATGATGGTAAATATAACCATTATAAAAAATAGATTGAATATAAAAATTAAAATAAAAAAAAAAAAAAACCCTCGAATGTCCTTTGAAAAAGATTAAGAAATTTTTTTTTTATTCTGAATAAAATATATAAATGAAAGAGGAAAAAAATTAAACGATGAAAAACAGCACTCAGTGCTGTTATTAGCTAAATTGATTTCTAATAATTTTTTAATGTCAGAAAGAGGGTAGTTAAAAGTGGGGATGATTTAGCTAAAGGTCTCAAAAAGGTTAAGGAAAAAAAAATTAATAAAAATTGTATGGTTAGATAGAAAATGACTAGAAAATTATAAAACGAGTGAAACCACGCACATACAAGATTATATTCTCATCAAGATGATGATATTTATTTATTTATTTATTTATTTATATAAAATATATATTTATATGTTGTGCTTATGGAACCAAGAACTTGTTGATAAATGACTACAAAATTGAAGGAAACATGCGATGATGGATTTCCAAGGATCCACTATAAATATAAATATAAATTTTATTTTTTTTTATTCATTTTTTTTTCAATTTCTTACATTATTTTCAATTATTAAATTTTTGCTCTTTATTTTTCTTTGTTGAAATTAAAAATTCAGAAAGATATTTTTATAAATTAATTTGCAGTTACATTATAATTAAATATTCATTGTGAAGAGTTGACGATAGCCAACAGTACAAAGAAAATTGATTTGCCACTACTAAGTAATAAGTAGCCTCATACGTATTGCTTTATCTATTGAATACAAAAAGCAGATAAAAAAGCTTCCAGCTATTCAACTTGTAGCAACAGGTAAACAACATAAATAAATTAATAAATTAGACACAAACAAATGAAATATTATTGAGATTTGTGATAACCAATTGAATAAATAAAAACGAGGCTTCATTTTTCTTTTTTATAATATAATTTTTTTATTACATCAAAATTCGTCAATAGATCGTGAATCATTATTTTAATATTCATACTAAAATCTTCACAATGCAATTAATATTGAAATATCCAATCACAAGATGTTGCAAGTTATTTATTTATTTTTAAATTTTATAAAACAAGTTTTAGCAAGAAATATTTGTCATTAATTTACATTCAGAGCAGTCACTTATGCACATCTAATTGGCTAAAATTTGTTTTTGTTTTTAAAAATACAATCATAAATTATTATTCCAACTTATGGAAATTTCCAAGACATTTAAAACTTAATAATTATTAAAATAATAAAAATATATATTATTAAAATATATATTAGCATGACCTGATTTTTTTAAACAAAAAAACATTAATCATATGCTTTTTGCACAAGTGTTTTTGACGTTTATAATTACACAATACATAACTATGATCTCGAAAAAAAAAAAAAATGTATACAGAATGTAACTGATTGTATACTTAATTATACCATCTGTATTATAAAAAAAAAAAAAAAAATTTATATAAATAACATAATAATTATTGAAGTGTTTCAGTCATACTGAACATCTGAACGGAAATATCTTTTTTCGTGGCTTGCAGGTATCGCCAAAAAAAATTTAGAAAATGAATGTAATGTATTAATAAAAAACTTCATCGGATACACAAATGATTTAAGGTTTTTTATTTACTAGTTTAATTCCAAAGGCTAATTAAATTGATCAAATATGTTCACTTAAAAATGTCTTCAAACTGTTATTTTTATAATTGAATTTAATTCTCATTCGCAATGAATTTCTATGCCAAAAAAAAATAGCATAACAAGCGGTCTCCTGTGAATTTCTCCTAGTGACTATCCCTTTTTTTTTTTTTTATTTTTCCCACATGTAATCAAATTATTCTCAGAAACGCCACATTGCCGACTAAACATGTGCAGATATTGACGTCATCTCGCGAGTGTAGTTTGCCGGTCATATTTTTATAAAAATTAAATCAAAACTGTGTCACGAATTTAAGGAAAAAAAAAATTATATATATATGTGTAAATAAATTAAAAAAGTAATTACACATAAACCGGAAGAGTGAAAAAAAAAAAAATAAATGATTTACAGATTTTGGTCAAATTTTTTGACTACTTAAAATATGCTAATTTTTTTTTTATAATTATTTTAATGAGACTGAAGACAAAAAATTAAAAAAGAATATAGTATATATTTTACAAAAACATAAATATAAATAAATATAAATAAATATAAATATATAAAATTAAAAATGTCTTGATCTATTGTATCAGCAGACACTAATATCTTTTATGGAGCCTGCGTGACGCTTAATTATCGAATTTCTCACACCGTCATCGAATAAACGTGCGTTAATCGATCGAGACGATGAAAAAAGAAATTAGTGAATTTAAAATAAGAACCAAAAAAATAAATATAAAATGATGATGATGATGATGATGATGGTGGTGATAATAATAATAAAGAGAGAAAAAAAGAAGAATAAAAATCGAGAAATAAAAGAAAAAAGAAAATTAAAAAAAAGGGGTTTAAAAAAATTATGTATAAATAAATTAAAAAAAAAATATATATATAAATAAAGATAAAAAAAAGTATTATTGTAATAGATATAAGAGTGTTTAGAGTTCACTCGGTAGATGAGGAAGAATAAATAAAAAAATGAAAAAAAAAAATTAACGATATACGAAACGCGAGGGAACAGGAGTTGATTCGCGATGTGTTAGCCACAGCATCGAAATCACCATTTCGTTGGTGTGGCCATGAACCATTTTTCGCCCTTAGAACAGCAGATAAATAACATACACATTCACAAGAACATATACCTGCATAAAACAACACAGACGGTCATAAAAAAAAATGAAAAAAAAAATACAAGTTGGTGAATTCGAAGCGAATATAAACCGGGAATGAATATATAGTGAAAAAGGGGTTTCAAATAAGAACGAAAAAATAAATAAAAATAAGAAAAATAATAATAAAAAAATAAAAAACGAGCTTGCAAGAATGAAATACTCATTTATAAATGTGTTTGTATGGGTATTTTGAATCTAGACGCTTTGGCATTAACTAATTTCAACTGAAATTTATTATATGAAAAGTAGAACAATATATTATTTCACTAGGTTATCATGTGTGTGATGAATATTCCTAACGGAGCTATTGTTGAGTAAATATATAGTCAAAATTGCTGTTTATTAGCTGAGTTAATTAATAGGAAATTTTATAAAATATTATTTCATTTGGAAATGTGGCTAAGATATTTCATAATGGGTTTTAATTTTTTGAGAAATAGTTCATGATTATTTTGCGATTCTTTTTTTTCGATTTAATAGCGGAAATGCTTCTCTATTTGTTTGATTAATTTGTGATTTTATTTGTATGCATTAATTATAATTATTTTTTATTTTATTTTCGAAATATATTAATCTTTCCATTTTTTAAATTCTATTTTTTTTTTCCATGATGATAACAGTGTTTTCTTTTTTATTTGATGAATTACCTTTTTTTTCGGTAAATAAAAAAAAAGGTGGGCATGAGATTTTTTTAATATTTGAGAAGAATTAATTGGAATACTTTGTAAATGTACAGTGTGACTTGAAAAATTTATTTTTTATGCATAACATCGCATGACATCTTGAAAAGTTGCAAAAAACAATACAAATATATTTGCAACACTGTTGGCATACACGTATATATAATTTAATTTATTGAAAATCATAAAGATATCAAATGTTGTTTTTATTCAATTTGCATATACACTTTGATAAATTGTTAACAAAATATTTAAAAATAAAAAAACAATTTTTTTTTCTTCCTTAACTTTTGATTTTATATGCTGATAAGAATTTATTTATTTTTTTTATTTATTAAAAGTTAAAACAAACTATTATTATATTAATAAATAAAAAAAAAAGTTGTATAATTTTAATATATTTATTTTAATAAAAAATAATTAATTGGTATAATTTAATTAATGCCAGCTTCATTTTTTGATATTGCTTTCAAGTTTACATCACGTTGTGTCACTTGAAAATTATGACAATCAAGTGTAAAGTCTAGTGCGACATTAACACCACAACATTCACTATTTTTTTTATCAAATTCCTGATTGTTTTGTATATTATCAGCACAACTAATTGATAATTCATCATTATTAGTTTTAGTATTTTTAATATCATTGCAAAGTCCAGGTTGACCAATATATTTCATAGCAATTTTAATGGTATGAGTAACTTCTGGACTTGGACTTCGAGATGATTGTTTGATTTCAGTTTTCTCTCTAATATTGATCTGCATATTCTCGCTTATTTCTGAGCAAATGCAGTCCTTGATATTGGTGCTGGTGATGATGTCATTTTGGTTTGCAAATAACTCACCATGTCGTCCTGAAATTTAATATTATACTGAATTTAATACACAAAATATTTATATATATAATTTACATATCTCAACAAAATTAATTTATTCAAAATTCATTATTATTTTTTATTTTTATTCATTTATTAATTTTATTTAACAATAAATAATACTCAATCATATTTTTTTATAATTATTTATTAATTATATTGTTTAAATATCATTTTTTTTTATTATTTATTTTTAAATTATAAATGTGAATTTTAAAAAGTAGCTTAAAAATAAATTAAATTTTTAATATTGTATAATTATTTTTTAGACAATCAAGTGGTAAAGTAGATATTCATGTTTTATGCCAAATATATCTGATTTTATTTTTTGATATAATAAAACATGGTATTACCATTGCTTTGCATCAATTTAAATGAATTTTTAATTTTAAATTCTCAACTTGAAATATTCGTGATATGTGTCCTAAATTTTTAAATATTTGAACTTTAAAAATAATAATAATAATAATATAAACAAACCATTGTTATTATTTTTTGTTGAATTATTAATTTTATGAAATAGTGAGTTGTTGAATTTTGATGAATATTGTTTTTGTGTTTTTTGAATTATTTTTTCAACAGATTCTCCACTTGTTTTGTACACATTTTTTTCATCAGCAATACTTTCAAATAAATCATTATATATTTCATCTTTGTCTGAAGACACACCAGTTGATCCAGATGATTTTAGTCTTGCACTTGCCTGAGACTCAATTAATGGGATTGGTGATTCAGGCAATTCCAACGATGTTATTGTCAAATAAGCTGGCCGTTCATTATTTTTTATTTTTTCCAACCAATAACTGTAACTGTTAATAATAAAAAATTAATTGAATTTCATTTTTGCACATTCTATTATTAACAAAATTAAAACAATTAACTTTACAACTTTAAAAAACAATTGGTTTAAATTCCAATCGAAAAATATATTTCATATTTCCATTCTCTTTTGTAAATTGCATTTCTTTCCTCACTTCTTTTAACAATATAATTTTATTCTTTTAATTTTTATACTCTCACGTAATTAATAAATAAAAATTCATTAATCAATAATTTTTTTTTACATTCTCATATATTATGCCTCAATGATTTATTTGCAAAATGCACTAGACGAAAAAAATGATGCAAATAATTTTAAATAAATAATATTTAGTGAATGAAATAAGCAAGATTAATTGAAAATATTTTAAAAATTGTAAATGATAATAGTAATACTGTAGAATGGTTTTATTAATGTTTTATGAAAGTCTACATACATACGTATACTGTAAGCTCGTATTTTAATAAGGTGCTTTAATAACACGATAATATTGGCCATGGTAAAAGCGTTGTATAGATCGACATGGGGGCTTTATTAAGTCGTGCCAGAACCGTTCGTCGTCCTGTCCAACCGTTAAGTTTTAGTACGTTTAATTACAGGCTTTTGCCGCACATATACACACATTCGCAACATTATATATGTTAAATGCCAAAATGAAAAATAATTATACAAAAAAAGAAACAGAAATCAAAAATTCATCTAAATAAAAAATTTAAAAATTATCGAATCTTTTAATTCGCATTGATATAATTTTTTTCATTTTTTATTTAAAAATTCTTTAATTAACAGCTATCACGATGATTTTAAATTATCTGTCGTGGGAAAAAATGAATAAATAAATTAATAAATAAAATAAAACATTCGAAGAAATATTAAGAGAATATTTTTATTTATATATTCTAACTTGTATATATTAATATGAATTTGTTTGTGCGGTTTTAGATCAGGATTTTATAATTTATTATGAGCAATCCATGTCATGGGCGTAACTTTTATATTAGTTAAAATTTTTGATTCATTTTTTTTTATTTTGTATGATATAGTATTTAATTTTTATTATTTATTTATATATTTATTTATTTTTGTTCTCATTTGTTATTTTTTTTTTTTTTTTTTTTTTTTTTTTTTTTTTTTTTTTTTTTTTTTTTTTTTTTTTTTTTTTTTTTTTTTTGTTTTTTTTTTTTTTTTTTTTTTTTTGCGATCTTGAGTAAATTCGATCCCGGGCAATTCGTGGATCTTCAAGTGTAAGACGTCTAATATATAAACCTGGCACCTCCTCAACAAGGAGAAGTCTTCTTCTGTAGTCAGCCATGGTTCATCAAAGTATTGTACTTTTTTCTCAAGATTAAAACTTATCTATTTAGTCTTCATTTCTGTCAACTAGAAAAAAAATTAATATTGTTAATTATTTTAATGGACAACTGTTATTGAAATTTCTGAAAATAATTTAAAAAAAAAAACTTGAAAATTCACTTATAATAATCTTCAAAAAATTCCATGTCAAATCGACTATTAAAGATTAAAAATAAATTTATTTCTCAAATTCGTAATTATATATTTATCATTTTATAAATTCATTTTTTTTTTTTTTTTAAATTCTTTATCTGGTTCAACGTACGTCAGTTTCGATTTATAAGACAAATTTTTAGCGGATGAATGCATCTGGTTGCTTAACTAGCTGTTTTGAATTTATTTATTTAATTCTTAATGTAAAGTTGCTTTTTTAATATTTCAGGGGCGAGAGAGAGAGAGAGAAAAAAGGGGGTCACCCACATCGCCAAGGTGTGGGATAGATTAGTTTTCATCAGCTATACTTGCCGCGGGGGCTGATTCCAGCAAGAAGCGTCGGCCTCAGTCTACTTGAACAACCAACAAAAAGAAACCAAAAAATAAAAAATTTAAAAAGAAAATATAAATGAATAAACAAATGTAATTTTTTGTTAGTTTTTTTTTTTTTTTATTTGTATTCAAACAATTTAATTACAGTATAAAATTTATAGTTTGATAACATTTATAATGTCCAAGAAAAAATTCGTTTCAGCTTCAACGGCTTGGATTCAATTTCTATATTAAAATTCGATTCTTGTTCTGGCAATTGATTTTCAAATGTTAGAGTAACAAAATCGAATCCTGGACCACCTTTTTTGATGCTTACAAGTGAACCACTGTTGTTATATTCTTCGTATGTTATTTTAGTGATTCGGTAATTTTTTTCTACTTTGAATGTCCTGTCGATTGATAGAACACCATTTGTAGATATGAACTGCACGAATTTTGATATAGTTACAGTTTGACGTGGCTCAATTACATCTCTCGTAGATAAATCTTCTGACACCAATTCCGATTGTGCAATTGCAAAGGCACACAAAGAAACGAACAAAATGCTTGTCACGAACATTTTTAATTTGAAATTCTTGAGCTGTTTTTTGCTTGTTAATATTATTCTAAATAATATTATGTCAACTGATGCTACAACTTATATACTCGGATTATTTTATGCTTGTAAATTTATCGACTATTTGCGTGAGTCATACTGAAGTGAAAAAATTATAATAAAAAATATCACAAAAGCTGTAAAAAAAAATTTAATAAAAAATCATACGAGTGTATTTCTGTTTTTTTTTTTTTTTTAATTTATAAATAAAAATATAAGCCAAGTAGAACTGTAATTTTTTAAATGCTTGTTTTGTATATCCAAGTAGATAAAATTTTATAGGCTAATGTTTTTTCGTTTGATAAAAATGTAGAACATCAAATCCAGTGTTTGACAACATAATAAAAATACTTGTAAAAAAAAAAATAAAAAAAATTGGAATGAAAAACTATTCTGCATTTTAACATTAATATTTTCTATAATACATTTATAACTAGAAGTGAAAATCCCAAGAAAAACCTTATAAAACGTTAAATAGTTTGGATATAAAAAAAGTTGTGGCCTACGTTTGTAGGGCATTTAAAGGGCTGTTGAATGGCATAGACACTCCCGTGAACCACTTGGCGAAAATAGTTTTTACAGATAGCAATTTTTTAGTAAAAAATTTTTTGTTCAGGCCATTGAATAGTCCTTCCAATGTCTTACAAACGTAGGCCAAAACTTTTTCGATATCTTGATTATTCAACGTGTTATGACGTTTTTTTTTTCAGTAATTTTATATAAAATAGACGCCTACTTTTCCCACCTTCATTATAACAAGATTTCGCTGTATAAAAATGAGAAAAAAAAAATTACCATTCCCGCAGAGAAAATAATTCTGAGAAAATAGTTTTTTTTTTTTCTATAATTTTTATCATTAATCATAGTCTTATATTGTTTACTTATTTTTCCTTAAAGTTTTTTTATTTTGTATATTTCTTTGAACATGAGAAGAAAAGCTGAGTCGAGGGTTACACTGACTCCACGAAATGGTTATTAGATTTCTCGCAAATTATCCGAGCGTGTACCATTAACAAGTTCCATCTGTCTGGATTACTGGTCGCAGAAGATGTTCTTGTGAGCTGGTATAAGTTGCGATTACTTCAACTTAAGGCGTTACAGATTCTCTTTTTTTTCTTTATACAATTCACATATTATCTTAATTAACTTTATACAAATTAATTTAAAAATATCCATTAAACACAATAGAATTCATATGAATTTAAATAAAATAAATAAATAAATTTTTCATTTCTATTTATCATCTAAAGTGTTTATGTTACATAAAATAATTAATTATTTTTATTATTACCACTATGTTATGTGTAATCCAACTATTCTAAAAATCATAAAACAAATAAATATCAGTAAATAAATAATGAGGTTAAATTAACATCATTATGCAATGTAAAAAAATAAAACAAAAATAATTTTTTCCCTTCAAATATACAATAAGCAATAATATATTTCGTGATGATATTATTTATCTTAAATATCTTTTTAAAATGGCTTCTTTGTAGCAAACTTACCGAGATAAATAATAAAAAAAAAAGAGGATATAGAAAGTGTGCTTTATGGAGAGACTTTGACCTCGAATTTTACCAAAAATTCGTAAATCAGAATTCGATTGTGAATTTTTTTCTTTTAATTCTCTGTGTATGCCGTCAGCTACAGTGTATAGACATGGCCAATTCGTTACGATCATCTCTGGGTTCATAGCATCGATAGGATACCTATATAATTTAATTTTTTATTCCGCGAATACCGACTAACAATAATTGGCCAAATTGGCAATCCTGCCAATCAATCGTTACGAAAAAACAAAAACTAAAAAAAAGGTCTTATAGGTCACACAACGCCATGCTAATATAATAATTTATATAAACTTTTTTTTATGTTTTTAATTTATTTATAGACTACAATTTTTTTTTGCTATTTATTTAAATTTACTTTGTGTATATTTATGCAATTTAATAAATCAATGGTATAAACCAATATCCGGGGAGACAGATAAAATATTCTCGAGTTTTTGTGAGTTTTTTTAAGCACAGATTTTTTTATTTTTGTCACCCTTAAATCCCATTCCGGTCAATGTTATCCCTTTGGTCCATTCTTGATCTGACATGTCGTATATGTGTGCGTTTTTACGTGTTTATATAGATAGATATATTTATAAAATAATTCTCCCAGCTCTATATAGATATACTCGTTACGAAAATCCGCTTACGCAACCACAATTTTTGTGTCTCGAGTCCCTGCTCGATGCCCCGAAAGACCTTTGTTTTGTTCCACACAAGAGTCTTAATCGACTTTAATTTATTTAATCTTGTCTGATGGCACCCAACCGACAGAAACCCAAAAAACTTTTCATGAAAAATAATTGTTGTCTTCTAAATTAAACAAAAGTTTATAAAAAATAAAAAAAAAACATTATTTCATTTTAAATTAACAGAGTTTATATGAATTTTAAATTTTTTCATTTTTTTAAATTTATCTTTGCTGCAAAGAAAAATTTAAATTTAAACATCAAGCTGTATTTTTA
>JAPYYR010000425.1:0-30481 GCA_030523065.1 Aphidius colemani
ATATTAAATTATTACAAAATATAAAAATTATGAAAATTATTTATTTTGTCTGATGACAACTTTCATTTGACATCGTTTGCACACAATTACATAATTTATTTGTTGACATTTTTTAAATTATCTTCGAGTATATAGATAATGATATAAATTATCATCTCATACGTTCAAAGATATTAAAAAATAATTTAAATTTTATTTTAAAGGTAAATTTTTAAATTCTTACTTGTGAAAAATTAAAGCTGAAAAAGTCCACTTAATATTGCTTGTAAAAGTTGTTAAATTATTAACTATTTTATTTTTTATAAATTATTTATTTATCAATATTTTTTGTTAAATTAAAAACACTGTGTCACAAGTCACGTCGAAACACGGACTGGCGTGATAAGGCACCCTCTGTAAAAACCTCCCTCTTGCAAGTTTCTTGATCCGCATTATTGAATCGTGTATACTTTATTTTTTGCATAAACTATATACAACACGTTATGTAATTTATTTATTGCACCTGGATGATATAAATCGTGTGGAAAAAATAAGAAAAATATTCATGAAAAGAATAACTGTCGCAGCCATATTGACTTTTACTTTTTATTTTCTGTTTAATGTTTATTAGATTTTTTTTAGAAAATTTTTGGAAATAACTCCCGAATATAATTTCTAGAAATAGATTCTAGAAATGTTTATTAAGCTGTTTTTAGAAAACAATTTTGTTGTTGCTGAAAAAAAATAAAAAAAAAAAGAATTTTTTTTCGAATTTTCATCATGGTGTATAGTTTTTTGAAAAAAATTTCTATCTATGAGTTGTCTAGACACCAAAAAAACCTGTCACGAATCGTATGCGCGTGTCGTCAGTCATTATATTGAACATCATCATGTGATTGATGGAACACGATATCTATACATATCCATACACCCGAACATAGATTATAAAATTTATTTTTACCATAAATTTCATTTCGTGTGTCCATTTATATACCAAATTGTCAAAATAATAACGACAATAATTACAAAAGTCATCGCCTTGTCAGAATACAAATACAAATATATTTTTTTTGTATTTTTTGTCACGAAATGTCACTGAATTATAAGCTACTGAACATAATTAACAAATAATTTTTATTATATTTTTTAAAAAAAAAAGAAAAATATAAAAACTTTCGATCTATTAATTTATTAACGCTGATGAATTATTGTAATCGATGAATATCCAAAATATTTTCAATAATTTCAAACGTAAAAATATATGCAGCAAAATTCAAAGTGAAAAATATTAAATTGGTAATATAATACCAAAGTCAATGTTCCACGAGTGAAAAAGAAAAAATAAATAAGTCGAAACAACAAATAATTTACAAGAACAACAAAGACTGCTATAATAATGTATGTAAATGATTTATTTTGCACATTATTTGCAGACAAGAAGCAAATGAAAAATTAAATCTCAACAAAATAACCAATTAAATTGAAAGAAAAAAAAAAAAAAAGGAAAACAAATGAGCGAAAGAGTAGAATCAAGGCGTTGAAGTTTGAAACAAGTAGTGCAGCTAAACATAATTTCTTGGCGCATATAAATACATGTATACAAACCAAGTTAATAACTTTCTTTTCTCGTCCATCACTTATGCTTTTTGCTGAGTTTGAAAATAATAAAAAAAAGTATATTCACGTGGCGAAACGGACACGGAGCCTGGCACGATAAAATACCCTGCAATGCTACAGCTTAGTGTGTGGCACATAACAACTTTTTCCGTCCGACACCCTAAATATATATTTATGCAATTAAAGCTTTGCTATTTGACGATAACAAGCCTTTAAAATTACGACACATACCTACACATTATGAAGCATTTCAAATATTTTTGGTATCCATTCTATAATACGTACATTATATAGTACTAGTAGGAAAAAAATGATTCTAGCTGATTTGTTTAAGTAAATAATAACAACATCAATTGTTCCGGTAGGAAAAAAATTAGTCTGGCTGTTTTTAAATATAAATATTCACATTATTAATTTTGAAATATACTACTTAATAATTACGATTTAATAATTAATAATTTCTGTCTAAATAGTCTCCAATATTTTTAACTTTTGTTGTTGTCGAAGTAGTTGAAGTAATATGAAACTTGATTATCGTCGTGAATCCAAAAATAATTTATTGAAAAACAATCAAGTACAGATTGTAATGTTATCGAGAAAAAAAAATGATATGAAAATGGAATTGATTGAATTGAGCTATTAGAAAAATAAATAATAAATAAATAAAGAGCCATATTTTGGACAGCCTTATTTGAGGGTCATTTCAAGCACGTTAGTTGATCCACCCCCAGCTGAAGTGTCGAGGGATGTTATTCTCAATGATGACCATCAGATATATATCCTCGAGATATATATACACTCACTTTTGGCATGGCTTATGGCATTTATTAACTCAAGACACAAACTACCCTCACTGCTGATATCATACAATACACACGATAACCAACACGTCAAACACTTTTTCAACAGTACCCTATAGCGATTGCTCATTGTACTTGGTTATATTTTATTTTTTTTTCGAACAGGATATATTAACAACTTTTTATATCAGATGGATTTTTCGAAACACGTAATGTCTTTATTTACCCATGATTTTTTGATAAATATATAATAATTACTTTGTAATTGCCAGATATTTTTATTATTACATGTGTTTTGATAATCATCATGGCTACACACAATTACTCATCTGAATGATTGCAATTTTTATAAAAACTTTTTTATTCCATTATAAAAATGACAAGTGTCATTGATCTTCTAAACATGTAATTGGTCGTCGTATTTCTTCTCACTTGCTTTTATCTAATAATTAATTTTTGATATTTTCATTTTTAAAAAGAAAAATAATATAGTAATAATTATCAAAAGTTGTTCAATCGGTGAAGGGGATAAAAATTAAATTGATTTATGTTCTTTTTTGTTATACTTAAAACTGTTTTTTCTTCCGACCGTCTTATATGAGTTTGTATGTACAGAGACAAGTACCGCTCTATTGGTAAAAAGAACAGAAAATGAAGCTTTTTTTTTAAGTGAATCTGTTTGAAAAGTTAATCGTGATTGGAGTAACTATATATGAATTCAACTGCTGATACTTTTGGTACTCGGAAGGATTTTGAAATTCAATGAACCAATTCGAGTAGATAGGAAAAAAATAAATAAATAAACTGATAAAAAGAAAAAAAAAAAATAGAATGCGATTTATATGTTACTCACGAAACTCTTGGACGTTGAAGGGCGAGGTCGAATTTCCCAGTCCTCTTTGTGATAGCTGGTCTGAATTTAATTCTCATTTTGAGATCAAAGAAAAATTCAAGTCATTGAGAATCCTCAATTTTTCATTAAATTGAAAGATTAAAAAAAAAATATAATAATAATTTTGCTTTTCCATATAATTCAATTTATCATAAGTTTTTAAACTTGTTATTTTTATACTAACGAGACCGACAGGGATGCTCTTTTTTAAGGTACTAATTATATATAAATATGGCTTTCGGTATGATTGTCATTCTTGTCTTTGACTAAAATATTTTTCTTTAGTACGTCGCTTCTCACAGGGGTTTATATATATTTTATCATAAATTTTTAAATACAATTATATTAAATACAGTTATTTATACAGTGAAATTCACCTATGATGTAACTACAGAATACAATTATAATTTTTTAATTAATTTACATTATCAATCATCATGTGTAATAATTATGTGCATACGAATTGAGGGTGATTTGGGCTGACACAATGACAAGATCGGCCTCCACAGCATACCTGTACAAATACCTTAGCTGGATCACACTGAAACAAATAAAAAAGAAGTGAACAATGTTTTATACGAAATATAAATGTTTATGTTTGATATAATTACTGGTGCCTCGTGGGGAATGCAACCTTCATCGTCATAAGCTCCACTCGACTGCACGCTGAATATTATTAGAATAAAACTCCAAATTAAATAGATAATTTTCATTTTTAAAAATATATTTGCTAACTGCAAGTGAGTGTTTTAACAGTTAACCTGAATAACAGTAAGTTGATAAAAAAAAATTATGTTTTGTCAACAACAAGTGTCACAGCTTATATACCAGTAAAATAGTCTTATCATTATAATATAAATCCTGCGTTATCAATTGAAAAAAAACATGATAATTTCATAAAAACCGAGCTTAACTTGATTGTAAAAATTAACATTCAAACATTTAATGACAAATAAAACAAGCAAAACTTGAATGAAAAAAAAAAAAAAAAAAATACCCGAGTAAATTTTACAAAAAAATTATATCAAAACTAAATAGAATTATAATTTGGCTAATTAATGAAGACGATTGATTAATTTTCAAGTAAAAAAAACCTTGTATACATTATAATAATTTTTCATGTATGTATTTTGATTACAAGATGATTAAAATTTATAATAAATACCAAAAATGATATGTATGAAGAGTGAAGATCAAAGAAACCTTTGAAGGATTGACTTCGAGTCATGTGGCTTAAAGACCCCAAAAATATATTTATCATTGGGATAGGTTATTCATACAAATACACATACACCCCCTGCCCTTGTTATTGAGCACGATCTAAGGGTTGTTAATCTCAATAATTCGTCATAATGTTTAGCATCAATGGCTCACACTAAACACCCTCTTTTTTATAGAAAATAAATCCACCAATTTCCTTTTAGTTATATTTTATTATTTTAATTTTATCAAGTTTTATATTGCATGTTGAATTAAATCCACATTTGTCTATGTGTTGTTTTACAAATAAAAACAATTTAATCATAAAATTTAATTGATAAAATTGATGAAATAAATGTCAATTAAATTGGCATAAATGTTTGGCGTTATCGTAAGGGATGATGGGCCATTTTGATACTGCGGTTTTGACGTACCAACAATTAGAGGGCGTGAGATATACCCACCGGCTTTTCATACCGCAAGGGTTGCAAATTGTAATGGGTGCGTGTTGCTATGTGGGATATTTCCGCTGATTGCCATGAATTGGATCAAGTCATGCAAGCATTTTGTAAACGGCCTCTAATAAATTTATCATAACAATTTTGAAAGTTAGTTGAACTTTTTTTTCTTTTCTCTATGTTGTTAGTCTAATTTAAAATGGTATCGTGTTTAACATGTTATTCGAATGATGTAATTATTGATAATTTAATTTTTAAAAATAGAATATTTGTTAATTTATTAGTTTAACACAGTTGCTTGCTCTTTTTTTTTATATTTATAAGTTTAATTTGAATTTATTTTGGACCAGATACGAGACAATATTAAATTGTATTTTTATTTTTTTTTATTTTATCATATGTTGTAGTTTTCTCACTCTATTTTTTATAGATGATATACTCGGAACTGTCATGCAATTTTTTGTCACTTTATATACCACATCCATTTGTCAAAAAATTTGTCATTTTTTTTTTTTTTTAAATCACCGTTTTCTTAAGTGATACAAGGCCGTATTTTGTCAGACTGTGAGATAATTTTTTTTTTTTTTTTTTACACAAATGACATTCATATAAATAATTTTTTAAAAAAATTTATTTATTGTGTTGTCTTTTTATTTCCTAAATTAAAAAAACGAAAATATAAACATTTATTTTGATTATTATCACACCAATGTGCAGATATCACAAACTTTATTCAAAATGCCACAATTAAGAGACTCAATTTACATCTTGTTTAATTTACATTTACAAATGACAGTTATTATTTATTCATTAATAATGTTTTTTTTACATTAAGAGAAAAAACCATATGATACCAGCTAAATTTATTTTTTTAAAAAATTGACTTTTAATTTTAGATCATGTTTTATATAATTGTCTAGACTTAAAAATACACATATATATTTTTTTATTTCATTTATCATTTATATAATATTTCTGTATTGATTAATTTTTTAACTTTTTTATATTATTTAATTATTCCTTGAATTTTTAAATGAAACTATGAATATATAATAAAAATTTAAATATATATAAAATAATGAAGAAAAAATGAAATAAAAAAACAGATTGTGTATCATTACAGATGAAAGTTTTCAAGATCAACTAAATAATTTAGTTGAAATGGTGGCGCTCTCTAACGAGATAGTGGCCAATCGATACGGGTTATATATATGAGATGAGATAAAGTATAGGCTGCGAGAAGGGATGATCGGGGGTGGACAATGTAGAAACGAAGGCCGTTGTTGAGTAAAGGCCAGATGAAAAATAAAAATAAAAAAAAAAAGGGAAAAGCAGGGTGGAAGAAGATGAAAAAGAAAAAATAATAAAAAAAAAAAAGCAAAGGGTGAGGAGGTCGATGCAGCAAAGCTGGACCAAGGTCCACTCGCACTTGCCTTTGGCCGCCGACTATATATTCTCTACAAGGTAAGCACATACTTGCCAGGGGGATGAATTCACATATATGTATATATTGTACATAAAAACAAGTACATATATACTTCTTAGGCACCCTCTCGTGCCTCGGTAACAACCGCGCACCAGCTGAAGGATGAAAGTGAGATCGAGATAGGGCGCGGACTCTCGGAGGAAAATACGAGAATTCTGGGTGAATTGGTGAGAGTGAGAGTAAGCATTACTTGGAGGGTGAGTTTACTGAGGGGGTTGATATGCCAAAGGGTTCTCTTTTTTGTTGGGTGAAAGTTAACACAGTGGTTGTCAAATTTTTCTTCAATTCAAAATAAAAAATCATTCAATACTGACAAAAAAAATTAATTAAAATAATTGAAATATAAACTGGTTTATTATTAATTTTTTTCTTTTTAATAAAAAATAAATTTGTAATTTAAAATATTTGTCATTTTAATTTCCGTGTTTATAATTTTGTAGAATAGTGTTTGTTAATGAATGAATTAAAAATTTAAAAAAATATTAATCAAGAAATTATAAAATTATAATTGATATTTAAATTGATTCAAATAAAAAAGAGGAAAAATTATATTTTAAAATCATTTTTAATACATATTAATTATTTGTAAGTATATTTAATATTTTTACATTTTAGATTACATTACGAGTATGACATTGATAATGATTTCAACGTTTTTGCTATATAATATGCTCGTGCAATGCAATTCTCGAGTGACTGACGCGCAATTACTGAGTTTATTCCAGACATGCAAATAAAAAATTTACTCGCTCTAATGAAATTCTAATTTTTTGTATAAAAATATTTTTTAAATAATTAAAACATGATAGAAGTTTAACTTTGCTCCATAGAATAATATTTGTTTTGTGTAAAAATTGAGTGATAGAAAAATAATAAAAAACGATTGTCTAACAAACTAAATGTCAACTCTAAGGAGAGGGAGAGTTGAATCTTTAAGCTGTTGTTCCTCGGGGACTCTCGAATGTCAGTGTTTCATCCATCAGGAAAAAAAAAACCATTGAAAAAATAACAGGAAAACGTATAAAGGATAAAAAAACAAAATAAAAAAAAAAAAAATAAGAAGAAGACAACCCTATTAGATCTGGCAACAAAAAAAATAAATAAAAATATTTCATACACGCGCACTGGGCGAAAAAAAAGTCCAGAGAATCCTCTTTAAGAAACAATTTTTTTTCCTGTATATTTTTTTAAAAACCTTGAAAAAATCAGGCCAAAAAATACCTCCCAATCTCACACGACCTCAAATATCCTGTAAGGTCAGTCGATAAATCCTTGTAAATTATATATTTTAAAAAATATTTTTTCATCAATTAATTTACACATTTTGTTTGTAGATCTATGTAAATTCCTATTTTAAATTACAAATAAATTTAGTTGATAATACTTGTTAATTGATTATAATTATTTAAATAAAAAAAAAAAATCATCGCAATTTTTTTTTTTTCAAGAGTTTTGCTTTTTATATTCAACGGAATTTTATCTCAGTACTTGAAATTGTTTTTTAAAAATGATTGGTTGTTGATGAGTTAAATATTTTTCAACTTCAAGCATTGATAATAAAATATTTATTTTTTCCTGGTAGATTTGAAGACAATAAATTTTTAAATGCACTTGTTGGGTATATAAGTCGTGACATGAGTCGTAGAGATAATTTTTTAACTAAAAAAATTTAGCAGCAAGCTCACTTCACTTTAACAATGAATATTTATATGACTTGGATTTTAATTTTGATGGCATTCAGCGTGCTTTCAATCAGATCTCAGAAGTTAAATAAAAATGACAAGGTAAATATTTATAAACATATTGGTTATAATTAAATTCAAAAAATGTTTTATATCAAATTTTGCTTGCTTTTTTGTGCAGTGTCAAAAATATCCAGATCCTAAGGGTGGATGTCCTAACGAATGTCTATACAACGATAAGGTCAAGGAATTCCGTTGTAAATAAAAACGAAGCTAATAATTATTTATCGATACAATGATCACTACCAAAGTTCATATTGTAATCAGTTTCTTGTGAGCTTTTAAATAAGACGATAAATAAAAAACAATAAATTAATAAATTAATAAATAATGAATAAACAAAAGCTTTTTCTTTTCTTCAAAATTATAACTAAATATATTTCCCTTTTTATTTATTCACTTTTAAATAACACTACCTAAACAACAATCATGTAATTGCACTTATAATAATATCATTATGGATTAAAAAATGGTATAATATTTACTCAGGTAATATCATGTAGTTATTTGATTAAATTTTTTTGCAAAAGCAAAAAACACTAACCTGTTTTATGTACATTGCAATAAAAAATTATTACCAATGTCGACATTGCTTTATAACTTAGCCAGCAAAAAAAGTAGATATAAATATTATTTTTGCACTTTAAATTACTTGTATTATTAATTTTTTTAATTTTAAATAAATTTTCTTCGTTTAAAAATATCGATAATTATTTTTTAAAAAAATTATATGTAAGTGGAAAAAGAGCGTGTTATACAAACACGTATACACGTTAAATTTCAACATTTATTCAACTGAAATAGAAAAAAAAACATGACGATAATAAATTTTAAAACAATTCAGTTTATAATGAGAAAAAAAAAAAAGAAGAATAAAAGCTAGTTATACACGGAATTGAACTGTTTTCGTGTCGTTTACTCGGTACTTTCGTTGTGCGGAAGTCATAATCATTTCTCTTTTCCGCGCTTTCGTGTATGTGCTATGCTGTATAGCCACAATTCACGCACAGTTGTCTCTTTTTTTTCTTTTTTTCACCCTCCAAGTATAAAAAGATGGTAATAGTCCAAAAATTCATTGCGAATGTTATGAAAAAAAAAGTGAAAAAAAGTGACAAAAAATATCATATAAAAGATAAAAATGATAATAATAATGATAAGATGTATAGATCGCATTGCGCATGGACTTGAGAAGTGAAAATTTATATCCAAGAGATTTTTTATAATTTTAAAATAAAATAGATATACATTTATACGTCAGACACGCCCATCTTTGAAAAATTCATCTCAAGAAGTAAACAGGGAGTTTTCTCTCAGAAAAGATGAAATTTTTTTTTCAAACATAAATTTTCAATATATTTATTCAAATTAAAATGAGAAAACGAAAATATAATTAGAAAACAAAACATTAATTTTTTCTTTTTTCTGTACTAATTGAAAATTGAAATTTTCTCTGAATAATAATTATGGTATAAATTTAATTTTAAAATCTTTAATTTTTCCAAGGCTTTAATAAAATATAAATGTTTTAATAATCATTTTCTTCGTAAATGTTTTATCTTTCAGAGTTTTAAATAAATATAAAAATATATATTTAATTTATTTTAAAATAATATGAATAGTGAAAAAAATAGTGATAAATGTTTTAAAGGAAAATTTCAAAATCTCTCAGTGTCCAGTCTTTAAGTATAGTCCAGCATCGTGTTAGATACGAGAGTATTGATCTCAGTGAAAAGTTACCCTTACCAACTCGACCTCCTTCGCCTCAGCTTCAACTCCAGCCTTGCCATGTCGTGAACAACCCCTATATATATACATACACCAATCTATATATACATAACCCTGTAGGTGGGTGGGTGGGTGACAGAAGAGGGTGGTACTGTGCGGGCTGACCGAGGGTTCTCTTGCAAAATCACCCTTCTTCACCCACTCATACTCTTTGGTTATCAACAACTAAAGCAATAGTAAAGAAAGATAGAAAATACAAGAAGAGAGTTAAAAAAGACGCCCCAGTTGTATATACGTCAATGACGACGAGAGAAGACCAGAAAAGTCCAGTATGTGTGCTTTTGCCTTGGCCCTTGGCCATCTATACGTACATAAATTTATCCTCTCGCTTATTTCAACCCTCTTTCTCACTAACAATATCCTCATCGTTCACGCACCCTCACACATATATTACTATGTACAATATATAGGTATACCCTTAAAATTTTCTCAACTACAGTGGTTGCCAAATTTCGGTTCCCAAAATTGTCTTATATAATAACTATATTTTAAAAAACTTTTAAAGCAATAATTGAAAATTTTGACTAAATAAATTTTAGATTTATTAGAAATTATAATAATTGTACTTTCAAATTATTATAATATTTATTTATTTTATTTTATTTGATATAGCAAATATTTTTTGTTAATTAATATGCAGGTAGTTTTAATTGACATTTTCTGTGCAAGGTTTTTTTAAAATATATTAATAAATACTTTCAATAGGAACTTATATAGAAAATAATACAAAAAAAAACAAAATGCCTACAGGAAAAAATAAGTTTTGATTGAGATCACATATGAGGGATGATAAGATTGATACTGGTGTACTTTTATATCGTCTTTACGGGGTTATCTTATTAGAAATGGTTGGCTTGTTTTTATTTTCTTTGACTGAAGATGAAGGGAGACAACAAAAATATAAGGGATGATGGAAAAAAATGGATAAAAGTCAACAACCTACCCCACACAATCGGTCATTTTTCTTCCGACCTGCCTGAGGATTCTCAAGGGTGACGAAAACAACATGATGACTTTAACATCAATTGTCTCATTTTTATATGACAAGATATATTATGATAATTTATTTTATCAACAAAAAAATATTTAATAAAAATAACAATAATGCCAAAATATTTTTTTTAATGAAATTATATGAAGAAATACGTACAAAGAATAGAAAAGAAATTCAGGAAAATTATGACGTAAAGCAATACGTATCAGGGCTAAATTTGATAATATTCGAATGGAAATATATAGACATAAAATAGATGAATAAACGAGCAAAAAAAATGCTTGTCCTAGTCATCGAGACTTTGACCCACATCATAACACTTGTTTTTGTGCTTCTATATATAAACCTTCGTATTATCTATGTTTCTTCACAGTAATATTCCCATCAGACCTTTCTGCAAGTTCATTGCAAACTCTCTCTTTCTTTTTCTCACTTATTTATTTTATCTTCAGGGACCATTATCTTAATCTTGTACATCCGCTTTAAGATATTTTCTCTGAGCAAATAAAACAAGTATAAACGAGAGAATAAAAAAAAAAAAATAATATAGATATATATTATTGTTTAAATGAGAAAGAAAAGAAAAATAAGATAAAAAAAATAGAGTATGGTACCGTCCCGATTTCACTTTCTGTGACCCTGAAACACTTGTTTGACTGTCTGTAATGCTGCTGGAATTGCAGAGAATTTTTTTTTTTTACTTTTCTTTTTTTTTTCCACGGAGAAAAGTAAGATAGTGATATAGACTCAACGACCTGGCGTGATTCTCAACCCTAAAAAAAAGATAAAGTGAAGAAGGGTGTTATCCTCATTCTTAACTTTTTTCTCTTTTTTTTTTCTTCAACTTGCAATCTGCTCGACATTGAAAATATATATACTTCTCGTTATATGTATAGTCAATCTAATTCAACCCCTAAAAAGTTCACTAAAACTTTTCGTTTTTTATTTTTTTATAATCAATCCTCATCCCACTGGCATTCTTGGGACAGTGATCTTTATCAAATTCACATATAAACCACACTTTAAGACTGTAAAGCTTTTTTTTTATTATTTTTAAAATAATAATACGCATGATTATGAAAAATATAATAAAATTAGTTTAAAACATCAGATACAGAAGCTCGAAAATATTTATCTGGTATGTTTGATCAATTAATTGATAATTTTTTTTTTTTTTTTGAATATAAATTGTATAAGGATATTATAGAAAGCCATACCTCGGTTATATATATATTATTTGATTTATTCCTATTCATCGTGTATTGTAATGTTAAATAAATTATTGATTAAAATTTTTTTTTTTTTATAAATTCTAATTCTATATTAATACATAATAATCATGTGGGTGTGTTGAAAATTATTAGTAATTAATGTCAACTTTAAAATGAATCATAAATAAAAATTTGTGAAAATTTTTTTCTATTTCTTAAATTCAATAAATTCTTTACTTTGTTGATAAGATTTATAGTCACATATTTTAATATTATTTTGTATTTTATTATATAAAATGTAGTAAAAAAAATTTTAAAACATTTTTTTTTATCTGCTTTTGCTGATTATATTTAATTTATATTTTTGAAAAATTAAAATTTTCATATTATTTTTAAATGAAACATCATAAATCCTCAATCAATATTCAACATATGATTTTTTTTTAACTGCGAGTAATAAACCGATCATAAAATTTGGCGGAATTTGATGCTTCTAATTAGGCAATGTAACTGTGTCCAACTAATAGAAAGTAGATATGCGTATTAACAACCGACACCAATAAAACAACATCAAAATATGTATAAAAAAAAATTAATAAATACCTATATATAGATAAATATTTTTCGCGTTATTGTATACTATATATTGATAATTCGACGAATACAAAGTCGCATAAATTAAATTAGCATAGAGAGAAGTACGACAACAACAAAGTGAAGCCGCTTGCAGCGTGAGAACTCCTCGACAAAGTTTCACCTCATCCTCTTCATTTTTATTTTTTAAAACTTCCACCTTGCCTCCTCTCCCTCATAGTCGTTAAGACTTATCGATATCTTTCATTTCTATATATTTTTTTATTTATTATTTATTATTATCATATTTTTTTTTAGAGATACAACAACAGTCCAAGCAAATAATTTATTGGCATCGAGTAAACCTCTGAATAGATCATAAATAACATTAGAGTCTGTTCGCGAGTCATCGCTTCTGGATTATTGAATAGAGACAAATTTATTGATTTCGTCCTTTTTTATACAATGTAAATTGCCAAAATGAAAATAAAAGGTTCCAGCATAAGATTAACTTCCGGTGATGCTATTGATGGCGCCAAACTCGTCAAGTGGTCTACAATAATTTTGTTTTTTTTTCTTCTAAATCTTTTTAAAAAATTTATTTAATCATTTAAGTTTGTAAGGATAATATTTTTTTTTTTTTTGAGAAGTGTACGATGACAAAATCCTAGTCTTGAATTTTTACGCTTGTCAAACGTGAAACTGGATTTGGACAAAGATCAAAAGGGATTAGTGTCTGTAAAACTATCTGATATTAGACATATCCGGTTGTGTTTTTTTATTTTTTTTCATACATGTATTTAGCATAAACATAAATTTATATTATCAATTAAATACACAGTGTATGCATGTGTGAATATTTATTTAAATATAGAAATAAAAGAATTACGTCTGTTGTTTATACAAAGTCTAGCTGGGACTAAAAATTAATCTGTCGTTGTGGGATCTGTCGCAAAGTCAAGATGCAAAATTTTTTTTGGCGATTAATCGACTTGGCAGCGTGACATTTAAATTCACGATTATTCATATGTGTGTTTGTAAATAATATATAATAAAAACATATCAGAGACCACCAGCGGACAATCTATTCGCACACTGACCGACATTCTTGTGGTTGTGAAAAATTATGCTAAAGATGATGATGAGGAGAGAAAAAGGACAGACACTGCCAGTAAAAAAAAATAATAATAAAAGAATTTATCATAACGTGATATTAAAAATTACTTGCAATATTATTCGTTGTTTTTTATGGTCAAGATCGATATGATGAAATTTGAGATGAAAAAATATATGTTTTTTTCATTTGACAGTGCATTTGTCAAAATAATTTTTATCAATGTTTTTATAAATAAATAATTATCAATATGTATTTAATTAATTTATGGAAAATTAATTTCTACAAATAACACTGCATTTTATTTAAAAATAATAAAAAAAAAAAGTTGATAAAATATTTTAAATTAATGGATATAATGTCGCAAGGTGTTTGCTTAATGGCACGGGCCAAAAAGTCAGTGATATCCCGCTGGGTGAAATTAGTCTGAGTCAAATAGCAGATCCCAAGACCCTATGTTTATTTTTTTATTTTTTTATAATTTCAAAAAGAGTTATAAATAAATATATTTTTTTCTTTTAATCAAGATTGAAAGATCTTCATTGTCGAATCTGCTGGATGAGGTGACGTTTTATTTTGTGCAGTCGATGCATCAACTTTTATATTTTTTTTATTTTTTTTGTTGATTCGATGGAATGATTTATTTTTCTTTGAAATATTATTATTTTTCATTTATTGATAACACAAAAAATTCAAGTTTGAAAGAGACTTTATATCTTTTATATTTTATTGGTGTGTAATCTAGTGGAAGCTGAGGGAATAATGTTTAAGTCACGCTCGACATGACCAATTCTCGGTAGAAAATCAACAAAAAAAACCGCAAATTTTATACAAAGTATCAATTGCATGCAATCTCACATTATTTTTTGTACTTAAAATTATCATGTATTTATTATTCTTATTTTTATTCAACTTTGTGATTTTTTTTTCATTTTTTATAACTTTTTCTTCTTATTACTTTGCGTGATGGTATTTATAAAATAAAATTGAAAAAAGCTTTTCATACACAGTAAAGTCACAAAAAAAAAAAAAAAAAAACAAAAGCTCATTACTGTGTATTTAAATCTGTAATAGGGAGATTTATTTAACAATAAAAACAAAAAAATTCTACGTAGGATTTGGTGTACACTGTATTGGATATTTGAGGATAAAACTTTATGGAAATTAAAAAAATTTCTAATGTTTATATGTAAAGTGTTGCATATATGTTGAAAAAAATTAAGAATATTAATATCAGCGTATATTTGTTGTTATTTTTTTTTTTTAATAATATTTTTTCTACGAACTTCCATAAAGCAATGAAATTTAATTGACTCACGGCAAGATGAGCTTCAAAAGTCGCCGATTTCTTTTAAAAATCGTAAAGTTTTGTGCACGGGCGTGGTTTAAGACCTCCATTTATTTATTTTATTTTTATTTTGCAATTTTTTTATTATTACAAATCAACAAAATGATCATTATTCATGTGCAAGTTAAAAAATAAAAAATAATAACAATAAAAATATATTTTATTTAAATAATTGCACCGATTAATTGCATATTTTTAATATTTTTAAGGACACCCCCAATACATTTACTATATTCAAATGAAATATAATATGTTATAAAAATTTAATATATATTTATTTAATGTTTATTAAATGTATGCATAATAAAATGAAAAAAAATTTAAATCGATAATCATTTTGTCTGACCTTACACACCTTGAACTACTTGGTTCAAATTTGATTCATTCACTATATACATATATTTCTTCGATGTTTGCCGACGTCCAAGTTATTTAGTTAATGTTTTATAACGACTTGGAAGCCAGTTAAGATGACGAACCAAACGACGTTGACGATAAAATATCTATACCCTACTTGTATTATATATTATTATAAACTTTACAGTTGTAACTTAACCAATAGAAAAAGATCGAGAGAGCATGCAAGAGAGAAAAAATGAAGAAAAAAAAAAAAAACCATAGTCGGAAGCAGAAAGAGTTGAGTCTAAGCATAATCAAGAAGGGCGATTACAAGTTTAAGGTAGCCGCGAGCACCATCAACAAGAGTCCAATGAGTTCTCGTTAAATTATCCATCATAAAATTGTGATTTATGTTTTGTCGTTCTTGGAAAGCCAAAACACTTATGAAATGTTTAAAAAATAAAAAAAAATTATAAAAAACAATAACAACAAGTCTAGCACACGGTTATGACCTTATTCATCATCTTCATCTTCTTCATCATCATCATCAACAGTAATTATACCACATTTTTTTACTAAATATTTTTATAAATATACACATTGCCATTTACTTAAAAATTTATTATTTTTGCATTAACGCAGTCTCGTCATTTTCATGATAATAAATACGTAAAAAATATATACCACTCGAATATATATTTAAAAATAAATCACATATTATTATTGCTATTTTTTTTGTTAAGATAAATTAGTCAAATGACTAAATTTTATTTATAAAAATTTAATACTAAGTCAATAGGTGCTTTTATTTTGCATTGAATATTGTTTTTTTGAATCATTAATTTTTTTTTTCTGTACTAATGTTGACAATTTGCATAAATATCAGATGTATTTTTGAAAAATATTTTAGTAAACGTATATATTTTGAAAAGAATCAACATTTTATTTAGAGTATTTTTATTTTTTTTAGTGTGCAATTTTGGTGAATGCCAAAAGTATAAAAGAGATGATTTCCATAGGGGTGACTTTTTTTTTTTCGATTTGATGTAAACGGAGAAAAAGGGGGTAGATGTATATACAGCATACGTTGCAAATGGCCGAATCTAAAATGTACACTATACACCCATCACGACGACAAGTCGTAAAAAAAAAACTAGTAAAATTGAAAAAGAAGAGAAGCTGAAGAGCGAGTAACATACGTACATACCAATTTTCTGACTCTCGACTTTATCGCATTAAATAAAAAAAATTGTATATATATTTTTATTATTATCCCTCTTTTAGTTTTAGTTTTTTTTTTTTGGTTTTTTAGCATTTTTATACCCTACAGGATTTTCTTAGATCAAACTGTTTCGATTTACGCTTGAAAAGTTGGCTTTCTTTACCTATACAGTTACTCAATATAACAAAAGTCCTCAAACCCTACGACCATAATCATCGTCCACCCACTGACTTTCTCAGTTCTGATGTAAATTGAGTTTAATTAATTCACAAGTTTTACGATTGAAACAGGGCTATGATATATATAAACGAGTCAAGTCATTTTGAATAAACGAACAAAATTTAAAAACTTAAAACTTATTAATTTCATAAAAATTTACGAGGGGTATTATAGAAATTTAATAAAATAATTGTGACGTGATGAAATATGATACAACAATATGCGCATAATTAATAAAATGGCTTAATGACTTTTTCTTTTTTTTAAAAAAAAAGTATAATAAAAACACAAGTGTTGTGATGATTAAAAAATTTTAAAAATAAAAAATACAGTTTAAAACATAAAAAAAAATAAAAAAATAGATAAAAATAAAATATTCAACGTATCATAGATAGATTTTCTTTATTATTTTTTTATTTTGACCACATTGATATGTACTGGGTGGGAAAATTCAATTTAGAGAACTTTTATTACCAGCAACTGACTCAAATGTCTCGTCTACATCACCCAACTTTTGTACATTAAAAAAATAATAAAAAAAAAATTACAATCGAACGTATTTTATTGAAAGATTTTATTGCCGAAACCTACAGTAACTATTTTATATGATATACAAGAATAATAAAACTACAAAAGTTGTATAATTTTTTATTATTAAAAAAAAATTAATATAAAATTTATGATTTTTTTTAAATTATAAATTCAAAATATACAAGTTATTTTTTGTGAAATCAATAATAGTACGTATTTTAAAATACAAAATAAAAATATTAAATGTTATTTCGTGGGATGGACTAAATTTTTATGGCTATTTTGATAAATTGTATTTATCTTGATTCAAAATTAAAATATTTTATCTATTTATTTTTGAATTTTATTCGAGTCTTGAAATTTTCAACATTAAAATGGACAATAAAATCCATCAACATTTTTATTTAAACAATTATTTATTGCATTAATTTATTTAGAGCTTATGAGGACTAAAATTCTACTACTTTATCGACAACAAGCAAGCTGATATGTAGCCAGTTGTTGGAAAATTAACAGAACGTATTATCAATAATGGATAAATAAATACAAGCCAAGGGAAAGATAGAGTTGCATAAAAAATAAATGCATCAACAGACAATACAAATATATCATTTAAACAGCAAAAAAAACATCGCGTGTTTGTATAATTGAAAATAAAAAATAAATTGTTTTTAAAAAAAAGAAAACAATTCCCACATTACTGAATAAGTAAATAATTAAAAAATTCCATCAACAAGTATTTTTATGCACGTTGTTATTTAAAATAATAAAAAAAATTATTTATCCACGTTAAAAAATGAATATACAATTCATTTGAATGATTAATTTTATTTTTCTTTGTTATTTTAGACGTTAATTAATGATTCAAAAAAAAAAAAACAAAACGAATTGAAAAATATTATTATTAATAATTTTAAATAAAAATGATAGAATAATTATGTGATTTAATGAAAATTTAAATTAAGACGGGGAGATAATGACAGTTAAAGTAGGAATTGCATAAGCGACTATGTAATCATGACTCATGTTGTTGTCTTTCAAGTTACAAAATATTTATATGCAGATATTAAAATTCATCAAGAAAATTGATTATTTAAACTGGCTTCGATTCATTAGATAAAATTTTGTCATTAAAAAAATTATTTAGACATCAATGTCTTCTAATTTTCAATAATGTGTTTATTTTTTGGTTTTATCATTGAAATAAAAAAAATTGACTTTACTGTTTGTCTTTAAAGATGCAAATACTACTGAATAAACTAATTAATTTTTTGTAAATTTATGATCCAATTAATTATTCAATTCTTATCTTATATTGTTTTTTGTAATTTTAATTTATGTAAAATAACAATAAAAATTTTCAAACTTTATTAAAATATAAAATTACGCGAATGAAAAAAATTACAATAATAAAAAATGTCTTAACCAATCGCTGTTTTTAATCATACAGACAGGTTTAAATAACATTTTTCTACAACTTTAAGCACAGTCGTGTTTCCACCTTCACCAAGTAAAGACAAATAATGTGTCAATAGTTTTTTTATTTTTACAATTTCATTAAAATTATATCAGCAATATCAAGTCTCAAAAATGAATTTGATAATTGTTACTATAAAATTTTTAATTGGAGCAGTTTTATGCAACTGTGCATTAGCTGAATCACTAATTGTAAAAATAAAAAATGGTACACTTGAAGGAACAATTATGAAAACAAGAAATAACAGAAATATAATTGGATTTAGAGGTGTACCATATGCACTACCTCCAATCAAAGAGCTACGATTTAAGGTAAACTAAAAACTTTTCAATTCATCTTTAATTTATCATTTAAAAATGAAAAAAAAAAAAAAATCAAATGAATTTGATGAACAATTGCTCTGTTGTGTTATGTTGATGTTAATAAATTAAAAATTTCAAGCCACCAAAACCTGCAGCATCTTGGGAAGGAATCAAGTCAGCTAAAAATGATGCTGAGATTTGTACACAAAGAAATATTTATACACATCAAAAAGAAGTCGTTGGAGTTGAAGATTGTCTTTACTTGAATGTTTATACACCAAAATTACCTGACAATGAGCATCATGATGTTCGTAAAAATTATCCAGTTATGATATGGTTTCACGGTGGTGGTTGGGTAACTGGAGCTGGTCATTCTGAATTTTACAATCCAAAGTTTCTTCTTGATCATGATGTCATTCTCGTTACTGTTAACTTTCGGTACTTGATTTTTTTTTATTAATTTTAAATTTCAACATGGAAAGTTTTTATGTCCTGATTAGAGTATTTACCTCATTTTGTAATGTCTTTTTTTGTTAGACTGGGTCCATTGGGTTTTCTCAGCACTGAGGACATGACTTTGCCTGGTAATCAGGGCATGAAAGATCAAGCTCAATCAATCAGGTAACACATGAAAATTATTTATTTAATTTATCTCGAATTATTATTAATTATTACTACTGTTGACACAACTAATATAATTGTCAGATGGGTAAATGAAAACATTGCTGCTTTTGGAGGTGATCCAAATCGTGTGACAATATTTGGAGAGAGTGCAGGAGGAGCAAGTGTTCATTATCACATGATGAGTAAACTGTCACGAGGTAATTTTTTTTAAATTTATTAAACATGCATGAGATTTTCGAAATTAAAATATTCATGACGTGCTTATTATGGATAATAAAAATAATGAGAAAAATTCCACATCGTATGCAATTTATAAATAAATAAAAAAATATATTTAAATATATTTAAAAATATTTTTCATATAATTGCAAGTCATTTTGATGTCTGAAAAGAATGATTAAACACAGCTGTATTAATTGAGGAAAAAAAAAAAATAATCGTTGTGTTCAAAATATATATAGAACAAACAGTTAACCGGTTTTCAATAATCTCGATGTTAAATTTTTATTGTTATCGAAATAAATTCAAGTAAAAAAATTAGTATGAAAAAAAAAAAAAAAAGATATACAACAAGAAAAATAACATTCATTTTCAACCTTGACTTTGACATGTGCGCATTTGAATTAATTGACTGGCGTTTATGTAATGTAAATTAATTAATTATACGTTACAATAACAGGACTATTTCATCGAGGAATTTCACACAGTGGAACGGCTCTGTGTCCTTGGGTACTAACACGACCAGGAGTTGCTAAAAAACAAGCTAAACGACTTGGTCAATATCTAAATTGTCCAACAGATTCATCAAAAAAACTTTTAGATTGTCTTATGAAGAAAGATGCAGTTGAAATTATCGCAACTGATAAAAAGTTTCAGGTATGACACATATTTAATTATTCATTGATTTCTTTTACTATGTTTTTTAATTTTTTTAAATCAAAAAACTGTCACTGCCAAAGTAAATCTAATAATAAATTATAAAATATTTATTTCGCAATACTAATAGTAATGAAATGGCTTTTTTTTTTTAACTTGGAATTTTTCCCTATTAAAAATATAAAATGGCAACCTAAATAATTATTAACAATAGTCAAATACGTTGAAAATTAATAGAAAAAAATGTCTGCAATTTAATTTTATAGTTAAAATAAAAATTTGCAAATAAATATTTTGTAATAACTTTCGACTTTTCAACTGGCTACCATTAAATTTGTTTATTTATTTATTTCAATTTATTTTTTTTATTAAAAATTTATCAATAAACCAGTTTTAAAATGTAAAAAAAAATTTGCATACTTTAGCAATATACAGTTTATGAAATATGGTGAAATAATTTTTTTATCTTTAATTTAATATCACTTTGATAGATAAAATATTATTCAAATGTCTAAACGAAATTCCAGTCTAGTATTGACTTTGAATTACAACATGTTGTTTACTATGATGTCTCGTGTGATTAGACTTATAGAAAGTAAAACTAGATAATTATGTATTTATTTAATTTTCAGATCTTTGACTATGATCCAATGATACCATTCAGACCTGTGATTGAACCAAATCATCCAGGTGCATTTTTAATGGAAGAACCAGCTGAGTCTCTTAAAACTGGTAATATGGTTGATGTACCATGGATGACTGGATTTAATTCACACGAAGGAACAATTAAAGTTGCTGGACTTTATGGTATTGAAGAAAAAAAATACGTCAAACAATTGAATGATAAATTCATTGAGCTTGGACCAACAACTTTGTTGTTTGAAGATACATGCCCAGAAGAATCACATGTTGATACGGTTAAAAAGATTAGAAAATTCTATTTAAATGACAAGCCTGTTGATGAATCAAATAAATTTGCAGTCATCGATGTAAGAATATTTTTTAATTGCCCATTTCGTTAATCATATTTTTTAAATATTATTATTTCGAATTGCAGATGTATTCAGATGCTTGGTTCAATGTTGGTGCAGACATGGCTGTCAGAGATCATCTTGAGACACTTGCAAGTCCTGTGTACTATTATTATTTTGCCTACCGAGGTGAAGCATCATTTTCAAAAATATTTGGTGCACCAGAGGGTGATTATGGTGTATCACATGCAGACGAACTTCAATATTTATTTCCAGTTGGTGAGCAATTGTTCCAAGATACTCCACTTAGTAAAGAGGATCACAAAGTCATTGATGTTATGACAAGTTTGTGGTATAATTTTGCCAGCTCGGGGTGAGTTAATTGTATTTTTGAAAAATAACAAAATTAAATGCCATGGAAAAACATTGTTTTTTATTGTATTTTTTTTTTCTTTTAGAAATCCAACACCGAAATTAACACCACAAGTGCCATTAAAATGGAAGCCAGTACGTACTCAAGAACTTGAATATCTTCATATTGAAAATTCAAAAAATATAACAATGTTGAAAAATCTCCTTCATGAAAGAATGAAATTTTGGGAAAGTTTGCCACATCGTGCTGCAGTTACCATATCAAATGAACTGCCAATTATTAAAGATGAATTATAAATATTTTATCAAGTTAGATAAATTACCTTTATGAATGTTAGTTCAAAAAAATACCAAACAATGTTCATAATTATACGTAAATTTAAGTTTTATACTAATAAAATTTTACAATTATTAATTTTTAAAAATTTATTAAAATTAAAATTGTTATCAATATGAAAAAAATAATATTTTTATAAATCCAAGCATATTGTTCAAATAAATAATAATAAAAATTAAAAACAAACGATAAATTACAAATTATACTGAATAAAATATTATTGGTATTATTAGGCAGACACTTTTACAGTTGTATTTAGTATTTATTTATTTTTTCAATTCATCAGTAAAGAAAAAAAAATAAATATCTGTATACAAGAATATATATTCAGCATTATTTTATTAAAAAAATTCAGAGAGACAGTGATTGTTATACTGAATGTTGATAGAAAGTTTTCAATCATGAATGCATTAAAATTAATAAGTTTAGTGCTGTTTGACTATTTGTTTAGTGCAACGTCTCCGGTTGTTGATGTAAAAAATGGATCATTAGTAGGCACAGTGATGAAATCGAGACATGGTCGTAGTTTTTTTGCATACAGAGGTATACCTTATGCTCTTTCACCAATTGGTGATTTACGTTTTGAGGTAAGACATAATTGACAATGAAAAAAAGAAAATTTTTAAAAGCAAAATAAATGAAATTATAGCCACCACGTCCAGCTGCTGGTTGGAGTGGAATAAGATCAGCAAGATATGATGGAAATTCTTGTACTCAAAAATATAATTTAAATAATCATGAAGAAATATTTGGAGATGAAGATTGTCTTTACTTGAATGTATATACTCCAAAATTACCATCATTAAATGATGAAAATGAAGAAACAAGTTTACCAGTTATGATTTGGTTACATGGAGGAGGATTCGACACTGGAACAGGTCATTCATTGTTTTATGGACCAAAATTTCTTCTTGACCATGATGTAGTTCTTGTCTGTGTTAACTACAGGTGACATTTTAAATTGATACTACGTTTTGTTATTATTTATTATTTTATTTATGAGGAAAATAATATATTTCTAGACTTGGAGCGTTAGGATTTCTCAGCACAGAGGACATGATAATACCTGGTAATCAAGGCTTGAAAGATCAAGCTCAGGCAATAAGGTAAATAGTAATTTAATAATTGCATTATTAAATTGATCAAAAATAATATTATTGATTTAGATGGGTCAATGAAAATATTGGGGCATTTGGAGGTGATCCAAATCGTGTTACGCTATTTGGACAAAGTGCTGGTGCTGCTAGTGCAAATTTACACATGATGAGTACTCTTTCAAGAGGTATTGTTTTAATAATTTATAAATAGAGTAAATATTTTTATAAATTAAATGATGAGAAATAATAATTTTAATTTTTAATATTTTAGGATTATTTCATCGTGTTATTGGACAAAGTGGAACAGCTAGATGCCCTTGGGTATATAACGCACCAGGATTGTCAACAAAATATGCAAAAAAATTAGGGAAATTCCTCAATTGTCCAACTGATAATTCATCAATATTATTGAAATGTCTGAGACAAAAAAATTCAGCTGATATTGTATTGACAGATAAAAAATTTGAAAATGATGATTATTTTTCATTGTCACCTTTCAAACCAGTCATTGAGGCTGATAATCCAGGTGCTTTTTTAACAAAAGAACCAATTGAATTTATAGATAATGATGATTGGGATGATATTCCATGGTTAATGGGAGTTAATTCACATGAAGGAGGCTATCCAATTGCTGTAAATGAGGGAAAAAATAATGATTTTTTAAAACTATTAAATGACAACTGGCTGAAATTAGCACCACATGTATTTTTATATGCAGATATTTGTCCAAAAGAACATCAAGAAGAGATTAGTAAAAAAATACGTAAATTTTATTTTGATGACAAAAAAATTAATGAATCAACAAAATTTGATTTGATTACGGTCGGTGAATATAAATTCTATGAATGATTTATTTTTTATTTTGAAAAATTCAATTTCATTTTTATAAAATAATATTTATTCTTTTATCATTTAGGCGTTGAGTGATGGAGTTGGATTTGCCAATATTGATATAAGTGTTAGAGATCATTTTAGAAAAAAAAATAGTCCAGTATATTACTATCATTTTGCTTACAAAGGTACAGCAACAATGGGAAAACGTCTTGGTAAATCAACAAGTGATTATGGTGTAATTCATGGTGATGAATTGCAATATCTATTTCCACTGGGTGAACGTTTTTTCAATGATATTATTCTTACAACAGAGGACAATAAAATGATTGATATTTTAACTGAGCTTTGGTTCAATTTTGCAAATACTGGGTAAATAATTAGAACGTAAATACCAATAATAAATTATAATAATACTTGAATTGAAAAAGTGTTATTCAAGTTTAAAATAAAATTCACAGGAATCCTACTCCAAACATAACGAAAGAAATTCCCGTCGAATGGACACCAGTAAAGAGTGAAGAACTTGAATATTTATTAATTGAAAAACCAAACAGAATTGTAATGTCAAAAAATCTTTACCCGAAGAGAATAAAACTTTGGCAATCATTTCCACAACTTAGATGGACATTTAAATCAAATAAAAATTTTGAAATGAAAGATGAGTTGTAAATAAATTAACGTGACGATGTAATTATCTATTCAATAAAAAAACTAGTTTTTTTAATTTAAAAATATAGTTGGTCCCGTACCGGCTCTTATGAATTATATTTATTTTTCTTTTCTCGATACTAACGATAGTTAATTCACACATATATGTTTATTTGTCTGTAACCAAGATAACCATCATATCACTTGAAAAAAAAAAAAAAAAAAAAAACAGATAAAAAACTGGTTGGTCCAACGTTCAAGAGATCTGTTTTTTATTTTTTATTCTGATATTAAATATACATTTGATATAAAATAACAGTCGACAACAAGCCCTCACCAATAAAGATCATCATGAGTCCATCAGCTCTGATATCGTTGCTCGTTATTTGTGGATTAAGTATTCGTGTCAACTCATCACCAATTGTAGAAATAAAAAATGGATTACTCGAGGGAACAACAATGCAATCAAGATATGGGCGAGAATTTTTTTCTTTTCAAGGTATACCATATGCAATTCCTCCACTGGGTGAACTACGATTTGAGGTAAGATAACCCGAGATATACAAAAACTATTTATGTAATCAGTTACTTTAATTAAATGTTTATTAAATGTGTAAGCCACCACAACCAGCTGTTTCTTGGACTGGAATACGTCAATCAATGGAAGTGCCTCCAAAGTGTACACAAAAAGATGTTTTTACAAATCAAAAAATTGTTGATGGACAAGAAGATTGTCTATACTTGAATGTGTACACTCCTGAACTAAAAAATTCTGATGATAAAAATTTGCCTGTTATGGTATGGATCCATGGAGGTGCATTTATTTCTGGTCAAGGATTTGCATTTGGTCCTAAATATCTCCTTGATCACAATGTTGTTTTGGTGACTTTCAATTACAGACTTGGAGCAATTGGATTTTTAAGTACTGGTGATATGGTATCACCTGGTAATATAGGAATGAAAGATCAAGTTCTTGCATTGAAATGGGTTCAAGAAAATATTGCAGCATTTGGTGGTGATCCAAATAGTGTTACAATATTTGGTGAAAGTGCTGGTGGTGCTAGTACTCATTATCACATGTTAAGTCCACTGTCTAAAGGTCAATCAACCAACTATTATAATTACAAAAAAAAAAATAATTTTTTAAATGTATAATTTTTAAAACAACAGGTCTTTTCCATCGAGCAATTTCACAAAGTGGAGCAGCTCCATTACCCTGGGCTTTTGGTAACCGAAATATCGCAAAACAACACTCTCAACTTTTAGCTCAACACTTTGGATGTCATTCAAATGATTCAACACAAATAATTTCATGTCTTCGAAAAATAGATGCTGCTGAAATGATTGAAGCAGAAAAAATATTCCAGGTTTTTATTATTTTTTTTTAAATATAAAATTATTAGTGATGAATTTTATTTTTATAAAATTATAGAATAAATATTTTTTATTTATTTTTAGATCTTTGGCTACAATCCAGTGATTCCATTTAGAATTGTAGCTGAACCAAATCATTCTGAGGCATTTATCAATGATTTGCCTTTGAATATTGTTAAGAGTGGAAATATTTCAGATATTCCTTGGATGACAGGTATAACATCTCATGAAGGAGCAATAATGGTTGCAGCATTACTTCATGGTTTTGGAGAACGTAGTTATGTCAAACAGCTGAATGACAATTGGCTTGAACTTGGACCAGTAAATTTGTTACTTGATCAATTTTTTTCGGACAATGTTCCAGCAGGAGTTCTTGAAAAAATTCGTGAATTTTATTTTGGTGATAAAACAATTGACGAATCGAGTAAATGGGCTTTGATTGATGTAATTGAATTTATGTTGATATCAATACTAATATATTAATAATTTAGCTATTTTAATTTCTCATTTTCAAATAATTATTTGTCACAGATATATACTGATATTTTTGTGTCGTATGGAATTGACCAAGCTATTCAATATCATTTGGAATTTAATTCTCGACCTACTTATTATTACGAATTTGCTTACAAAGGTGCCACATCGTTTTCAGCAATATTTGGTGACCCTGAGGGAACATATGGAATCTGTCATGCTGATGAGTTACTATATCTTTTTCCAATTGGAGAAATATTATTTCCAAAAAATATATTGACTGAGAATGATCATAAAATCATTGACTTTTTAACAACTGCTTGGTATAATTTTGCAAAAACTGGGTGAGTTGACATGTCCACTTAACAGCCATGGGAAAATTAAGTTGTATGAAATGCAAATAATTTTTTTTTTTTTTAACAATAGAAATCCTACACCGAAAGATATGCCAATTGAATGGAAGCCAGTAACAACAAAAGCTCATGAATATCTTTTCATTGAAAATCCACAAAATATCAAGATGTCAAGTAATCTCAATAAGAAAAGAATAGAATTTCTCGGATCTCTTATGAATCAATCAGAAAATTTAAATGGAACAATTTCTAAAAAAGAAGAATTATAGAACAAAAAAAAAAATATTTTTATGTAAATTTAAATTTATACAATTTTTTTATCAGTGTTCAGACAGCTCGGCTGAATAACTCATCGTTAAATTAATGTAAAAAAAATCAAGTTAAAAATTCATAATAAATAAAAAGCGATTGAATTATTATCATCATGTTATTTCTTTTAACGGAACGTCAGAATGTTAGTTAATATTCCATAATAGTTAAGTTTTATGTCGTCAAGTATATACTTCGAGACTGCACGTAAAAAAATATATAATTATAAATAAATGCCATCTCATTGATTTCATAACCAGTTGATGTGTGCATGTTACGTTAATTTTTTTTTATAAATTATTTCCTGTTTATCATTCTCAATAATAAAACGTGTTTCTATATCTCTTTGGTCGGTTGTCATTCATTGAAACAACCGGACGATGTGGGCACTACATCAGAAGATGCATTTTATTTTTTTAATTTCCCTTTGTGTTATTATTGCAAGAGGCTCGATACTCGTTAATATTGCAAATGGTACACTCGAAGGAATATCATTGAAATCAAGATTCGAAAGGGAATTTTATGCTTTTCGAAGTATACCTTATGCACTTGCACCAGTTGGACAATTACGATTCCAGGTAAGATAAATATTATTCATATAAAATTTATATTGAAGAATATTTTTTAAATTTTATGATAAAAAAATGTAATCACTTACCAGACAGCTAAACCAGCAGCATCTTGGGAAGGAATCCGTTCAGCAAAAAATGATGCACCAATCTGTACTCAAAAAGATAAATTTACAAATCAAAAAGATGTCGTTGGAGTTGAAGATTGTCTTTATTTAAATGTTTATACACCTCGGCTACCAAATAATAATGATAAAATATTGTTACCTGTGATGGTATGGATCCATGGTGGTGGATTCTTGGCTGGATCTGGTAACGGAAATTTATATAGTCCTGAATTTCTTCTTGACCATGACATCGTGTTGGTCACGATGAACTACAGAGTTGGATCCTTCGGATTTTTGAGTACTCAAGACATGGTAGTACCTGGAAACATGGGATTGAAAGATCAAGTACTTGCATTAAAATGGGTTCAGGAAAATATTGCACAATTTAGTGGAGATCCAAATAGTGTTACAATATTTGGTGAAAGTGCTGGTGGTGCCAGTGTTCATCATCATATTGTTAGTCCTCTTTCAAAAGGTATAAAACTAATAATTATTTTTTGTTGATTCACCAATTAAATCACTAATGCTTTTTTTTTTAATTTTATTTCAGGATTATTTCATCGTGCAATATCTCAAAGTGGAAGTTCATTAGCTAGCTGGGCTTTATCAAAATCAAAAAAAGCAACAAATTATGCACACCGTTTGGCCGAGCATTTAAAATGTCCAACAAAAAATTCAATTGAAATGATCAACTGTCTCAGAGAAAAAGATGCAAAAGAAATGGTTGATGCAGAAGATTCATTTCAGGTAAATCATTGAGTTTTTAAATCTTCTTTATGTGAAGAGACTGCTTTAAATTCTTTTTTAGATATTTCATTGGGATCCATCTATTCCATTTAAACCAGTCATTGAGCCTGATCACCCAGGTGCATTCATAAGAGATGACCCAATTACTTTGATAAAAACTGGGCAAGTTTCAGATGTACCATGGATGAATGGACTAAATTCACAAGAAGGTGCACTCAAAGCAGCTGCATTGTATGGTTTTAATAAGGAAAAATTAGTTGAAACATTTAATAAAAAGTGGATAGAACTTGCACCAGTGTCGTTATTCATTGACGATCTTGTTTCTAAAAAGGAGCAAACTAACATAGTCAAAAAAGTTCGTGAATTTTATTTTAAAGATAAAGATATTGATATTTCGACAAAATGGAATTTAATTGACGTAAGTTTATTAATGTATTTTTAAAAAAATGAGTTGTAAAATGATTTGTAAGTTTTTAATATTTATTGTAGTTGTATTCAGATGCATGGTTTAATTCTGGAGCTGATTTAGCAAACATTGCTCATCTCCAATCACTTTCAAGTCCTGTTTTTTATTATTACTTCAATTATAAAGGCTCATTTTCATTTTCACAAATATTTGGATCAACCAAAGAAGACTTTGGTGTATGTCATTGTGATGAACTACTCTATCTTTTTCCCATGGGTGATTTTAAAAAGACATACTCTAAACAAGATTTAAAAATGGTCGACATATTAACTACACTTTGGTACAATTTTGCTAAAACTGGGTAAATAAATTGTTTTAATTTTTATCTATTCAAAAAAATATGATAGCAAAACTTTTATTTTTATATAAAAAAAATAATCTTTTTTTAGAAATCCAACACCAACAATTACAAAGAAACTGTCAACCAAGTGGAAACCAATTAGAACTAATGATAATGAATATTTACTCATTAAAAATCCTGAGACAATAAAGATGTCTAAAAATTTAAATCCAGAAAGAACATTATTTTGGAGAGATCTACTTGATCATATAGAAAATAGTCATCAAAATGATATCAAAGAAGAACTGTAAATTAACAATTGACAATATGATAATGTGTTGAATTATGTATAGCACTAAAATATATAAAATATCTCAATAAAAATATCATATATTAATTGCATATATTTTTTTCAATATCATCTCAATATCACGTAACGTTTTTAATTTTTTTTTTTGAATCCAATAAAAGAATTACGAAACAAACGAATGAATTTGAAAAAGGTGGGGATTTGTGAGCGATACTATACGTATATGATGTATATTTGAAATGAAATAAAACAGTCAAGCTGACGAGGCCAACACGCGATCATCAATAATATACATATCAAAGTTACGACACACAAATGATCAATAATGGGTACAAAGTTTGCCGTGACTCGTTTTTTTATTGCAAGCGGTTTGTGTTTTTTATTCACTCTAGCATCATCACCACCAATTGTAAATATTAAAAATGGTACAATTGAAGGCACGGT
>JAPYYR010000426.1:0-48866 GCA_030523065.1 Aphidius colemani
CGAGTAAATATATAAAATCGTTTGAAATTTCCCAAATAAATTTATGATCAATTTGATATATATAATTATAAATATTAAATATTTGTATTCACTTTGACACGAAGAATCTGTTGATATTTATCTATTAATATCAATTAAAAAATAAAATACAGTCGAGTCATTATGTAAACAAATATTCGAGGCATTTTTAATTAATTTTCTTCTTCAATTTCTATATCAATTTTTTGGTAAAATCAAAGCTTACATAATATTAGATTAATATAGGAATCAATTGATTGTATTATTTACTTTTAATACTGTTGAATTCAACGACCCTACTTTGATGATATAAAAAGTAACCCTATTTTAAAGGTAACCCTTTCAACCTGTAGCTATGTATTTTACACAATTTATGATTGACACTTAACACTCCAAGATTCGATACATAAACCTTTTAATATTATCTTTGTTTGTGTGTATGATTTAACTATTGCCAAATTAATATTCTACAATAATTATGTACACACAATGAAAATAATATCAAACATAACGCACATATGACCAACAAATCATGAAATATGAGTGATTTATTGTTTAAATTTTACTATCTGAAAAATCATGAAATATGAGTGATTTATTGTTTAAATTTTACTATCTGAAAAATTGTATATCAAAATTTAATCTCTTACAAATTTATGAGAATTATTTTGTATGATGTTAAATGCTAGATGTGAGATTACATTCAATTTGGATATAAAATGTTTTTTATATAAAATATTATTAATCATTTGAATTGATTGATATAATTATTATTTATTTTTATGATTTATTATCATTTATATACAGTAAATAGTATAAAAATTTAAGCTTCAAAATAAAAGAATTATCTCATGAATTTTAAATATCCCAAGGGTCCAGTAAATCATCATAAACTTTTTTTGTTTTAAAAACTTCATCCTGGTTATTTTTGTTTTTTAATTTAAAAATTATTAACAATAGTTGGTCCATTTGACAAATGACATTGAGTGTAAAATGTACAGCATGATTTGGTCAATGAACAGCAAAATCTATCTAGCATATATACAAAATTATAGGGTCGTAATAAGAGGCGGGTTAATTCAATATAGATAGTAATGCTTCAATGCAGTAAAATTTTCCAGGGGTTGGCTTATCGGGTCGATTATTTTCACCCTTTTAACACCCATTTCCGGGTTTTCGTTAGTGTGAGAGTAGTGCCAATAACATTGTGATGAGAGAAAAGTGGGTGGGTGGGTGGACGAGAGGGTGAAGAAGGGTGTTGGTTGTTAAAATAAAGACGAGACAATACAAGAGAGGTTTGGGTACTCACAACAGAAATAAGCATCAGCAGGTGCAAAGCGAATGAGACCAAAGCGAAATAGAATGTGTGTAGATAGATGGGGGATAAAAAAGGTGCTAAAAAAAAGTATGTATAAATGAGTGGAAGGGTAAGAGAAAGAGAGAGAATAGGGTAGGTTTAAAATTATAGTGAAAAGAGAGAAAAGGGTTGGTGTTGGAAATAGAACTGGAGAAGGTGACTAGTGGGGTTGGATGAAGGATTGAAAAAGGGGTTGAAAATGGCAAACTAGAGGGTTGAGTGACACACAAGAAGGGAGCAAAATTTTTGCGCGTGCTCGGCTCCTCTCGGTGGTTTGATGATGCTGAGAGGGATATTCTGGACCGCGCTTTTGTTACCTACTAGTTCTCCGCGTGAGTTCTACTAGATAACATTACTATATATGATAGAAAAAAATTTATTTATTATTTTTTTGATATATATTATTGTTTTTATCATTTATTTTATTTAAAAGAACAGAGAAAACTGTGCTGTGTGTGCTCAGTTATTTTATATATATCACAAAAATTAATATATATGTGTTTTTGTTATTTTTAAAATTTTTATATTTTAATTAAAAAAAATATATCGAAATATCAATTTTAAAGGTGAATTTAAATTATTTATAGAGTTTTTTTTTTTTTTTTTTTTTATATAATTCATTTTTTAATTTATTGAATGGATATTTTTAAAGAAAAAAATACAAAAAAACACGTGACACAATGAACGGAATAATAACGGATTATAATGTACGTAATTTTTATAAATTATTTTTTAAAAAATCATTCAATTGATATTTCATAATGCATGTTTGAATTATTTGTTCGTTGAAATAATTTTTTAGCCATTGTATTGAACTTGTAGATGTAGATTTTTCTTTTTCGTTTATTATTTCCATCATCTGGCCTTTTTTTTTTAAATTATAAATAATTTATTGTTATAATTTTTATGATGAGGGAAAAAATAATAAAAATAAGGAGGTTTAATAACGATAGACAATTCGGTGCAAAATAAATTGTCTTCTGCATATTTATTATGTCCTGGGGAGATATATACGTGACAGGGGGTTGAAGCTCTTATTGCAGCCATCGTTGGATGCCGCCAATCTCATTAGACGACGAAATAGTCTTCCGCCGCAGACATTTCCGGCGTGAATCGAATTCTTCAAATTCCAAAGTGAACGGAAGTCTGCGTTGACTCTTCTTTTTTTTCTTTTAGTTTCTTGGCTGTAATAGAATTTTTTACTTTATTTTTTTGCTTTTTTCACACTTCAAACTCTTCGTTTTAGTTTCCGTTTGTTCTTTTGTTATTATTTTTATTTTTTCTTTGTTTAAAATTTTTCCAAAGTATTTTCACTGATTTTTTTTCACCCAACCCTTAAATTTTATAATAAAAATAAAATATTTCAATTATTATTTTAAATGGTTTTTAGTGTGAATTTTTTGAATAAAATTTTTTATGGATATAGTTGAAGAAAATTTTGCTGTATATCTAAATTCTATTGTCGAAATGAAATGGAGGCAGATGGATTTTAACTGCGTGAGCAACTGCTTTTAGTTTAAAATGGAATTTAATAATAATAAAAAATAAAATATTTTATATAAAGAAAATTGGATTAACAAAAGTCTAAAAGAATTTTCATCGTTTTAAATATATTAGAATGGATTTTTCATTGAATTATTTCGAAATAAATTTAAAATTCAATGCTAAATCGTAACTTCGTAATCGTAAAAAAAAAATATCCTAATTTAAAATTAATAACTAATTAACAAACTTTTGGATTTAATTAGTGGGTTTTTTGTCGTTTAAAAATTTTCGTGGTGACAAATTTAAATGTCACACTGCGATTTGTGATATTTTGTTTTCAAATTTTACGTAGTTCATAGAGTAATGGAAAAACTAAGAGGAAAAAAGAGAAGATTTAAGTTCTCCGATCTGTTCAACGGTCCGTGATATTTGCTGCTGATTGCGAGCCCGATCAACTAAATTCAATTCGATTACTCGGGGATTCCTCTTCCGACTCTCTTGAGACGAATTTATCCAAGCCAACCATTTTTCTCTTTTTATCTCCATGTGTATCTCTTGATTTCTAATTCAATCTTTTTCTTCTACTATATTTTTTTCATTATTCATTACACACCCAAAGTTTTTTAAAATTTATTCAATTTTACTTATTTTTTCTATGCCCGATCAAATTTTTTTCATATATAATAAATTGAACAGCTTATAAACTGAAACATTAATGATTAGAATACAAGAAAAAAGGAAAAAAAAAAATAGCATATAGATTTTACTTTATTGAAATGTATAATTTCAAAATTCGTTTATCAAAAAATAGAAACATTTTATTACTAAAATATAAATGTTAAATATAACGGATCACTCAGTGACATCAATTGTTTACCCGCGATTTAATTGAATTAAAATTCAGTTCAATAATCGGCAAATATAAAAAAAATAATAAAAATAAATTTTAAAACTCATCAATATGCACGGAAACGCCGGTAAATATTTTTCCGGTCAAAAGTATGATTCAGTGATTTTCAAGCATGTACTAAAATTTATCGTTTGATAAAATTTACACCCGAAAATTATTTATTCATATAAATTTCACATCAATGTCGAAATAATATAAGAATAAATTGAAATAATCAATAAAATATTTTTCATATCAATATATGTCAATTTATAATATTTAAAATTCATATGCAATTGAAATTAATTAAATTTTTTTTTATTCAAAATAATAGATTGTTGAAAAAAAAAAGAAAAAATACTGTTATTTTTTTTTGTTGTTACTTTTTTTTTGTTTCGTTATTTAAGTACTGTTGATTTATAAATAGAAAAATTTGGTAATTAAATTTAGGACATGAGTGTTGCAAAAAAAATTAAAATGAAAAAAAAAGTCACTTTTTAATGCTTATGAAAAAAAACCATAACCAGTCGTATACGCGTTGATTCACATGAAAAAAAAGGTTATTTATGCAACCGTGTAAATTTTATATTAAATATTTAATACGCTCACTTTGAATTCTTAGTTTTTCAACCATTGCTTTATAGTTGTTTAGCCGTCTGTTGAATAAAAAATTTACGAGATGTTTTTATTTTATTTTCATCACAAATTCATTATTATTATTATCCAGTTTTTCAAAGTAAACGACGACTTTTCATTTGCCAACTAGCATTTACATCCCGTTCAAAATATTTAATTGAGTTTTTTTATTTTTTTTTATTTCATATATTAATTGGCTTGGAATTATATCTAATTAAATAAAATCTATAAAACTCAAACGAGTTTTTGGATGAATGATAAATATATAATTTATAATTAAATAATTTTGTTATAAAAAAAAAAAATGATTTAATTTTAAATTTTTGATTAAACACATCAATAGTAAAAGTCTTATGTTACATAGCAAAAGTTTAAAGTTGAAAAAATTCAATTCACCTGGGATAAATCAGCTAAAAAAATAAAAAAAGTTATTAAATTATCTCTCTTGCTCGTCTCTGTATCCTTGGTATATTTTAAAAGTAAAACTTATTAAAGTTGGTGGGTTTTACACAATTCAAAAGTTAAAAATTAACTGTTTTTTTTTCTTTTGGTTTTGATTTTTCCTATCTAGTATTTGACCTTTTTATTTTTAACACTTTGAAGTTCTCCAGATGCCATAAATCTGAAATCTCAATAGAGTCGAATCCTCTTTCTAAATTATCATCAAAGTTTAAAAAAATAAAATATATCTGATTATTTATATACCATTTTAAAAGTGGTTTATCAAACACAATTGAATTTCGAAGAATATATTAGCTCGAATTTCAATCAGGTCACTCGAATAAGATTTTTTTTTTTTTTTATGTTTTTAAATATACAGTTGAAAAAAAACTATATCGACTTTTGAAAAGTCAATGTATTTTTATTACTTTTTCAAGCTTCAAGAAATTTGAATGGTAACTTATTCTCACAAGTATCGACATTTGTGACTTTTTGAATTTTACCAATCTTTGAAAAAAAAATACTAAAAAACTCATTGAAACGTTATTTTTTTTCAGCTCAATATTAAACATTGAGTATTGATATACAATTTCTTTCTCTTCTCAAAGTTTTTTCACATTATTTATCCATAAAAAACGATATTTAAAAATATATTACGAAAAATTCTAATCTTTTTTCCTTTGCTAAATTTTAAAAAAGTTATTCAAAATAAATTCATAATTTCTCATTTAGAATTTTCATTTTTAGACAACAATGCGATTTCTATTAGTTTAAACAAATAAATAATTAATTGATAAATAAAATCTCATTTCTATTATTTTATTTATTACACAACAATAAAAGTAGAAAAAAAAAATTAATTATTCTTTATAAAAGTAGTTTGAAACCCACAAAGATCTTTTCTATTTGAATGCATATATATTTCTGTAGAAATGAAATTTAAAACGATCTTTTAAATTGAAAACTTGGGTATATATATAAAGTAAATATTCCGCAGTTGTAGGAAAATATAGTACAATGACTTTGTGGTTAAGTAGAACAAACGAAAGTACTATTGAGCCATAAGTTTTTGTTGATAAATATATGATAGTCAAGATGTTGATGATGTTGATACTAAAAAGATATAATTGAGGAAGAAACCAGAATACTAAAATAGTGGAATGAGAAATGTATGAGTATATAGAGTTTAAGTTTCGAAAATGTGGTAGTTGAAAATGTCAGGGGGATTGAACTTATTGTGGTTATCAGAAAACATAAAGTTGCGAAAATGAAGAGTTGTTTTCATCACACAACAAGCAAGTATTGGCTTTTTTGAAATAAAAAAATTAAACATCAGTAAGACTTAAAACTTTTCTATGGTTTTAATTTCTTCAAAAGATAAAAGGGTTGAAATACTTGAAACAATATCAACAATTCTTTTTGAAAATGGGTTTTAAAAAAAAGCTACTTAAGTGATGCTAGTGAATTTTTAAAAATATTTTTTACTGTTTTTTTTTTTTTTTTTATCTTTGGACAATATTGCTCTGAAGACTCAACGTTTGATTTTTAATTCTCTTCTTTATTGTTCTACTGAAATATATTTTTTTCAAATTTTTTTTATTCATCTACATTTTTTTTTTTAGTCTGTTTGTTCTGTTTGAATTACGCACGGTTGGCTTGAGGCAAACGGCGTGTGAGCTTTCGCGCTACTAGGTGGGTTATGGATGTGAAATGCCTCAAGCGCAATATGTCACTTGCATCTGCGCAAAATTTTTTTTATTTTTAATTTTTCTTTTTTTTTGTTTAAATACAATTGTCTTTTGTATTTCCGTCTAGTGCCTGTAGGGCGATTGAAGATATAACTTTTTGAAAAATTCAGCGCAAGCTTTAGAGTAGATTCATTGTTTAAATATAAAAAAAAAAAAATATTTTATAAAATATAAAATTTTAATAAACAAATTACATGCAATAAATAGCTAGATAAAGCTTTTTTGAACTAAAATATTTTTCTTTTTCAATGATAGGGTTAAAAGCATTATTCAAAAAAAAAACTTTTAAATAATACATTTTCTCTTGAATAATATTTAAAAGTTTATTTTGTTAATTTTTTCTTTTATACAAATATTTTATAAATATAATTTGCATAAAAATATTTTACTTGAGGTTATTTATTGTTAATTTTTTTCTTCATGAAACTTGGTAGTATCTAAAGTATAATTTTTTTCGTTATTAGTAATTTGTTATTTTTTTTTCTCTGTATTTTATCACAGTATAATTATAATTTGCACCCAAATGGCCCTTTTAAAGAATGTAATATATATATTTTTTTCGAATACATAAAAATGTAGGTAGATAAGTAGAAGTTATGGTGAATTTAATGTCATAATATACGAGTGAGTTAGTGGAAGATGGGTATTTGGGTCACAAGTGGATAATGATCGGACAGAGGACCCAAGGGATGCGAAAACGACATGTACGTGAGAGAGCTAAATTGCGAATTTTTGTAACAGAAAATACATTAAATTATGAGAGTTATATGGGGGCGGCATATGTATATAGAATAAAATTAAGAACAAAAAAAAAAAAAAAAAATGAGTAGGAAAAAATAGAACAAATGATTCTTCAAAATCTAAACTGGTAAATATACCAGCCATTTGATTTGACGTTGGTTGGGTTACATGCTATTTCTCTCTCATTAAATCTCCAAACAAAACACCATGAACGTGTCCATACGGTATTGGCATTTTCACGAATTCCAATTGAATTTAATTGGACAAAAACGACAGCCAAATGTATTGCTTTGTACCTTGCACTCATACCTTTATATCAATTCAACTCACACACATTTATTTATGCATAAATACACGTTTTTGGAATTATATCGTTTGATAGTATTGTGCGAGCTTTTATCATGTTTTTGTTACATAAAAAAATCTAGCTATTCACTTTAACTTCATTTTTACTAGGAGAAACTCGTTGATCCTGAGCTTTGATTTTAGCCAAAAGAATTTTTGATTAAAAGTTCAAAAAGAATGTTAATTATTTATATTTAATGTTAATAATTAATTGAAAATATTACAGTTTTGAAAATAAAAAATTAATTTAAAATTCAATTAGCAATGTTAAATTTTTTTTCATTAAAAATAGTTCATTTATTATATTTAATTATTCAATTTATCTATTGATTATTTAAAAGTACAATTTTTAATTTTTTCTTATATTTTTTTAAAGTCTATTATTAACGTGGAATGTTGGTTTTATTTTTATTTACTTTTTGCATATTATTTAAATACCAATTTTAAATATAAATAAAAAAAATTCACTCGATAGCTTTGAAAAATATTTCACATTGTATAAAAAGTATTTGGCAATTTATAAAGCAATAATAATAGTGAAATAATTATTCAATAAATTGTTTATTGTATTTTAAATTAAATACTAATTACACTTTGTGCTTCGATTAGTTTTTTATTAAAGTTAATATTCATAGTAATAGATGAATAATTAAAAATACGTGTTCTCTTGAAAATCCATGTATGTATTGCTCATTTTAAACAGCTTGTCATGCATCGAGTGCCTTCAAATGTTACCATTATTTCCCTATTATTCAACTATTGACAATTTAATTATCATTTATTAATGTTAAATTTAATTAAATACATTATTATAATAAATTAAATTTATCATTAAATTTTCATGATGAATTATTTCGTTATTTATATGTCAATATCAATTAAAGCGACAAAAAAAACATGATAATAACTTTTATGAAAATTAAAATTAGGTCAATCTATATAGAATAATTATTATATTTTTAAAAGGTTAAAAGTTCATTGGTTAAAGTTTAAATTCCAAAGTTCAATATAACCCAGCATCATTGGATTAATTTTGTTGATGTTTAAGCTTTTATCGTTAAAGTATTTGTCACGAGCCAATAAATTTTTCAATCGATTATCATCACAAGCAACATATTTATCTCAAGAACGATTAATTCGTTAATAAATTATATCTTTAGTTCATTTTTTCTCTTGATAGCTTCATTTTTTTTATCATTTTTATTTACATTTAATTGATAAATATAAATCTTTAATAAATTTTCAATTTAAATTTCATGCATATGTTGTTACTTTTCTCATAATTTTTCTATATTAAATTTATGCTGTTAAATTTTTCAACATTATGAAATTTAATGCGCACATTTTGCACTGTATCGATCAGTTTTACTTGAAGCACCAGGTGAAATTTATTCCCGTTGGTGATACATTATATCGAGAAACATTAAAGTAATTTATAAGTTTGTTGTATTATCAATTCTTCAATGTCTGCTCATGGCTTTAATTTTTATTGAAAATTTAAAGATAAAAAATAGATATTACGTATTAAATTACAGCTAAATTATTGATGAAATTGTTTTTAATTTATTTAGTTATTTGTTGAAGTTGGAAAATCTTTTTTAATTTATGGAGTTGCATAGGTTGTATTCAGTTTGTGTAAAATACATTGAGTGGATAGACCCTCTCAGCATTTGAATGCTTTACCAAGCAACAATGTATACACTCTCTCAAATGAATGTTATATTTTGAAGAAGTGCTCAATTGGAATATACATGAAATTTAAATGATCTATTTTTAAAATAATAATATTTGTAGGGTACTTAGAGTCGCTGTTATATTATCACAGAATATTGTGTTTATTTATCCATTTTTTTTTTATTTTACAATCGAATCACTGTAATTGATAAAAGAATTTAATTTTAAAAAGAAAAGTTTTTAAATTTTAGTATTGCAATAAACTTTTAAATTTAAATAAATTTCAGGTAACAAAATAATAAGTATGTAATTTAAAATAAGTTTTTTTTCTAATTCAATTATAACCAGTAAAAAATTATTAGAATTCAAAAGTTTATTTTTCATTGTTTGAATTATTTTTCTTTTGTTAAATAAGTGAGCCACGTAATTGGACAATTGCAAGATAGTTGCAATTTCTGAGTGGGTAATTTGAAAATGGAGTTCACAAGTTTTATTCTCAATTATTTATCTGGCATTTCAATTTTTCTTAGACGTATAATTTTTGTGTTCATTTTGTAAAGTCACTTTATAAATTTTCTTCTCTTCCATTATAAAAATTTAATATTTTTCTATTATTATTATAGTTATAATAATGCTACTGATTATTAATATGGAATTTTTTAAAAGCTCATAATGCCAGACAAATAATCATGAATTGTTGAATTCAACTTTTAAATGTCAAACAATTTTTAATAGATTTATTAATAATTTAACTGTTTGCTTCTATTTATTTTATTTTTTTAAATTCATGTGTAGATTTTTAAGTTAATTTTCTCTATATAAAAACATAAATCTTGTTAGCATAATAATAGAGAGCCCAAGTACTTGTACGTGCACTGAAAATTACAAAAATAGAATTTAATTTTTTTTTGTTTCTTTTCGACTATTTAAACTTCTTTCACGATGTAGATTTTTTTTTTAATTTTTTTTTTTCTTAAATGATACGACACGAAAGTATAGTGGTAATAATAATCATTAATTAAATTTAAACATACCCATTATTTTTAAATAAAATAAAAAAAACCATTTGCATACGTTTTCAATGAATTTGACTGTTGCAATCATTAAAATTCCGCTTATGCGATAAAGATAATTTTCAAAAATTGCAATTGTTATTTTACATTCATAGAGTCACTTGATCCTTCTATTTAAGTATTTTTTTTCAAGTAGTTGAACCAATATATCACTCAATAAATTTTAAATTAAAAAAGCTCATAAAAGCTTATTAAAAATTTACACAAAGTATGCCTTATAGAGCTAAATCAGTTGATAATATCTGACTAAAATAATTATATTTTGCTGACTGATAATGAAGCATATTCAAAAGAAAAAGCTTTTTTTTTCTTTTTAAAAATGTATTTTTTTAATTTCTTTATTCTTCTCATTAAACAACGTGACTATCAAAGAGTAGCCTAATTAAATTTTATAGTAATTAGCACGACAATAGCTGGCGTATTTATTTTCCCTTGATTTTAGTGCTCTAATAAAAGAGAAGTACTATGATATTATATATACAGCTATCCAATCAATGTATTTAAATTGGAACAAGCGATAGGTCTTTCCTCTTATTTTTTCAAATATATTTTTCATATTCCAGCATCCTTCAGGTGCCATTTGATTTTGTTCGCCAATGCATAGCTCTATTTTATAATCTGCTCTTCTTGATTTTCCAATCAACAGATAACTCAGATAAAAAATAAAGTAAAATCTTTACAAAATGTGATATTGAACTGTCACTTGAGGCGGAATTGGATCAATTTTTTTTAAAAATTCATTTACCACACTAAAAAATATAAAAATAAAAAATACACAAAGTCCATTATTGGCTGGAATAATTATAACATTTTCAACTATAATTATTTATTTTTATAAATTCAAAATTAACAATGTTTTATTAAAAATTTCAAAGTTTCATTATCTATTCAACAATGAAAGTAGTCAATATTGAGGTCAGCTTTTTTTACAAAAGAAAATACTAAATAAAAATAGAAAATTCAGTAAAAAAGCTTTTTTTTATTTTCTTTGTCGTTTAAGTGCTTTATTCAACTTTTTATATTATTTCTATTTTTAAAAGCAAGGGGCTATTTTCTCATGCATGTATTCTCGAAAAAAAAAAAAAAAATTTATGTGATACCTAGAAACCCCTGGGATTCTCAAGAGCTTGCGTTCGCGGATGTTCACTTTCAAATGTCAAGTTTTATCGTTGAGCCTTGTTTACAAAATTCCCATATATTTTAATTTTTTTTATCCAACTTAAATTTATGAGATTACTATTAGAATTTAATTTCCTGAAGTGCTTTTACAAATATAAAACCAAAAAAGTCTAAAAATTATTCGAAATATTTAATCCAAAAAAACAGTACTTATAAATTTATCATTAAAAAAATTAAATAAATTTATTTTACAATTAAATTAACAAGTTTATATATTTATTTGTTCTATTTATCAATTTATCATATAAAAAAAAAAAAACTTGAAATAATGCAACAAAATAATTTTATTGTTTTCCTTCGATTTTTATGATATTTTTTATTATTTTTTTTTTGTCAAGTTTTTATGATGGTTTTTATTGTATGTAAAAAAAAAATATATAAAAATTGTGTGCAATAAAGGTAGCTCACGATCATTTGAAAAATAATGATAGCCATTTCGTGAAAGGATTTTATGTGCGAGCAAGTATTTCAGTAAACGAAGTCATGTGATTATATAAAAGTCGATTCACGTTCCAATTTTCAGATGATTGAAAACAGAAAAATTCAATGACTCTCGTATTTATTTCATTAAACCTCACAATATCCAAGTTATATTATTAATGAAATTCCAATTTTGCCAGTAAGCAATATATTTATTTTAATTCTCAATAAATGACACCTGCTTTTGATCGAAGAAAATGCCTTCTCATATCACTCCAAGCCATTGCTTCTCACATCCTTTTCATTCCAATATTATTATGTTTTTTTTTTCTCGTCATAATCCTTTAGTTTTTCACTTTTTTTTTTATCTTTCATCGTGCTTTGTATTATATTTTTCTTAATCGAATATCAAGAATGCAATATCAAGCTTAAATTTTTTTTCTTTCTCTATGAGCTTATTTGTTTCGTTTGTTATTTTTAGAAAACTAAATAAAAACTATGAAATGTTTTTGATCATTGAATTATTTAAAAGTAAATTAATTTTTTAAATTAAACTTGCGGTTGTTTTGGCTTGATAAACAGGAACTATCTTTTTCGTTGAAGTTAAAGGGACAAAGTAGCTAAAGTGCTTCATTTATTTAATTTTCCAAAGATAGATTTGGTTGGCATTTTTCCAACGAGTAAAACTATCACTGTTATTTCTTCTGTTGAATTAATAATAATGATTAAAATTTGATATTTTAAAAATAATAAATTAATGCAATAAATATTTAGCTGTAAAATTTATTATCAATAACTTATAATTATTGTGAAATTTTAATGTTCAAATTGATAGTGGAAACTTTTTACATTGACATTCGACGGTTTTTATCCCCAAAAGTTTTTCATATTTTTGTTGGTCTTTATAAAAATTCAGTGTAAAATTTTTTTGTAATGCGGCATAGGATAGGATTGAAAGCTTCAGATCTTTTTTTTTATGATTTTTTTTTTTACTGGCTTCAGGCCCTAAGATAAGACAGACATGTACTAATTTTGAAAGTGGCGGGTGGTGCCTTCAAGAGGGTGGCGATATAATATATACGTATAGATGAAAAAAAAAAACCCTTTTTAAAATGTGCAGTATGAAAAATGAAAAAGAATAAAAATAAAAAGAAAAGTTTTTTAAATCGAGAAAGAACATTGTATGTTCGAGGCAAGAAGTTGGGAATAACCGAGGACAGATATATGAAAAAAATAAGGAAAAATAAAATAAAAATAAACAAAGAATCTTAGTAAGGGTAAAAGGAGACTTTGAGAATAGTTTGATAATGAGGAAAATAAGAAGTGGTAAAAATGAAGGCATTGGAATAAAAACTACCGGGTGGCAAACTGCCGGTAGAAAAGAATAAAGTCCGTGTTGATGCAGAAAAAAAAAATATTTTCTTCTCTTTACATTATTTTTTCTATTTAATTTTTTTTTTTTTCATATATTTTTCCATCATTTTATCTATTCAAGACTTTTGTTCATATTGTAATAGCAAAATAATACATTTGTTAAAATGAATTAATTTTTTTCTTTTTGCAAAACAATAAAAGCTTTCATGTTTTAATTTATCAAAAAAAAAATAAAAGTAATAATAATAACACAACGGCGTTATCGATAATGGACAAATCATGTTAATAAAACTATAATTTTTGGGGAAAAAAAAAATATAATAATAATACCAAGTTTTTGTGTAAAATATTTTTTGGCTTTTTTACTTGCTGACCATACAGTTTTCAATATGCCCAAGGGGAAAATGAAAACTTGATGAGAATAAATAAAAAATAATATAAAATATAATAATAAAAAATTGTAAATGGATCGATTTATCACGTTGTCATTTTAATCCTGTTTCTATATACGAAGAGGAAAATGATTGATGAGGTAGCTGGGATCCAAGAAAGCATCCGGTAAAAATAAAGAAATATAAATACATAAAATAGAAAAAAAAAAGAAAAGAAACAACCGGGATGTTCCAGTATTTCCATGTTTTCAAATTTATTTATTTATAAATCTTTTTGCACAAAATGTCTATTTAAATAAACACAAAGAATCATCAGATTTTTGAACATGATTCTTTGTATAAATTTTAATTTTAAAAATAAATTTAAAAGCTTAAATCTACCCGTCATTTAAAATGAGAAATGATAATTATCAGTGTGAATATTTGAAATACAAAATGGCTTTTACAACTCAACACTTTTCCAAAATGACAAGCTCTTTAGTAATCACTCGGATGATTCTATGCATTAATTCACCAAGACATAATTTCAGTTGAAGAAAAAAATACTAAAACAATGTAAAATACTTTGCCAAGTTATCTCTCCCGTAGTTGGAAATGTGATTCATTGTTCTAAACAGAATTTAGTTCAAAATTACAAAATTAATTATTATCATTATTTTCCATCATCATTTGTCATGTGAAGGATTTATTAAAAAAATAGCCCACTAGATATTTAGAACAATTTCTAAGTAAGATTCCTGTCGAAGAATATATTTATAAAAATTACATTTGATAGATATAATGTCGTAAAACAAATGAAAATTAAAAATATAAATTTAAGAATAAGATTTATCGATGAAAAAAAATATTCAAGTTCAAATTATCTTGTGAATAGTTTCTAACATTTACATTCTCTTGTTTAATTTCTATTGTTTAAATGTCAGCTGTCGTTTCAATGTTAAATTTCTACCCCTTTCACGTTGTAATTGATTGCTTGGCACTTACTTCCTCTTAGCTGAAAACCCTACAATTGAAATGATTTCCTTCCTTCCTTTCTATCTAAAACTACTGTACGATGTAAGCAGACAACTGAGTGATGGCCCATTTCATGTCACACTAGAAAATTACATGTTTTTTTTTGTAAAAATTTATATCAAAGTTTTGTTCTTGATGATCCAGAAAACATTTTTATTCTTGCCAAAAAATTAAGCTAACATAGATTCAATTATTCTTCTTCAAAGAACCATCATCGAAATTGTAAATTGCAATTTTATTCGACTGACTAAACTCACTACTCTGCAGTAATTATCAACATTTTTTGTTTGTAAATTAAATTTCTGTATCTCATCAAATAATAGTGTCGAGTGTTGACATTTGTGGTGTTACAGTCTTTGAACTACAACTAATTTACTAATTATACCAAACTTTTTCACCCAAATTAACTATAAACGTAATTTAAAATCATTTATATTATATTTTCTTTATTATATTTTATTTTTAACAATGAGGAAAATTTGTATACACCTAAAGTTTAATGAAACTTGGAAGCCAGATGTTGTACATTAAATTTGCGTGTGAAAGTAGGTCTAAGTTTTAGTCTGATAAAATATATTTTATGCTTTTCTTTGAATTTTTAAGCTTCTTAAAAACTTTTAACCATTCAACTTTGTACTTCATTTCACTTAGTGAACAATTTCAAAAATGACAAGTATATATGAACGATGAAAATTAGTAACAAAGAATGTACACAATATCGCTCGTCATTCACAAGAAAAAATTAAGAAAATTTCAATAGATTTTGTTGATATTGTACAACTTTTTCTCAAGTAAATTTATCATACAATGTCTATTAATAATCCTCTATATTTTTCTATTATTATATTTTTGTTTTTATCGCATTAAACGACATTGTGTTTCATCGAGCGTAAAATCCTGTACCTTCCAAGTTTAGATATGTATAGGTGTATACAAGAGGGAAGAGGGTATGTTAAGAGGAGAATTTCTTGGTTCAAAAGAGGTCGTAGAATAAATACGGGCAGATTGCCAGTGATAGTGTACAGCAAGGCAAATTTTTTCTATTTTTTTTTTGTCGGAGATAAGAGGAAGGACAAGAATGTAGGAAAAAAATGAAAAAAAAAAAAAAAGCACAGAAGTACTCAATTGAAGTTGGCTGAAGGTATTTGTTGGGATGGATAGGTTGATTGATTGGATATGCTTGTTTTGTTTCAGGAGGAAGCTGAATCGACGTAACGTTCTAAGCCAGGATGGCCAGTTGGCGGCTGAGAGCTGTTTTACTGTTCAGTACCATCGTTCTCGTTTACGGTGAGTTTTTTTAAACTGTTTCAAATTTAATACGTCATATTATATATAAAAACTTATATATCTTAATCATAAGATTTTTTTTTTTTACGTCAAAAATATCGAGGAAAAATTTTATGCTTCACTCAGTCAACACCGAAATGAATTGAATGCTTTTTTTTATTGAAATCAATTTTAAATCGAGTTGTATTTTTTTTTATCGAAAATTTGATTGAAAAATAAAATCGTGAGATGAATTTAATATATAAAAACACACAGTGATAAAGCTGTTTGATTTTATGAATGTTAAATCGATTGATTAGATTTTTTTTTTTTGATCTAATTTATTATACTGCAAAAAGCCTTAAGAATAATCGTCAATGATTTTTTTTATTTCTGCTTGTTTGCCAGCATCATTTTTCTTTTGAATAAAGCACCTTTTTATTTATTCGCTTATGTTCTCACACGTCATTTACTAAAGTTTTCTATGAGACGTTTGCTTACATAACAGTCTTGGGAATCGTTTTACCCATCATCCTCGTGTTCTCACCCAAGTCACTGGGGAAAACGAAATGAGGAGAAAAAAAGTCGAGTTAAAAGAATGAAAAAAATATATAAGAAAGAAAATTTGAATTGCGCATCATTGCCACACTGGCGTTTTATATATAAAAGTTCTCTTTACCCGACCGACCAAGACAGACCCGAGGGACTTGATACCCTCATTTTGAATTTTTATGAAAGAATCTTTGGTGCAGCTCACAAAATTTTATATTCTTTACTTTTATTATACATTTTTTTTTTCCTTTTTTCTTTCGTTATATATTTATTTTTAGTTATTTTGCCTGGAAACCGAATATCACAGTAAAGATAAGCTTGAAAATTTACATTAACAGAAAAAAGATTTATTGATGAATATAAATGCCAAAGATAGGAAAAATATTTTCAAAAAAATGCAATATATATGACAGATTCAAAAATATAAAGGAATTCAAAAGTAGCAAAGTAGATTTAATTTTTTTTCATTAAATTTTTTATAAGAATTACAAATTTCTTTCCTAAAATTTTTACAAGTTTTTTTTTCTTTTTTTCTTACGATGAATCCCAAGCGAATAAAATATCTGACTAGATTTTATATTAGCCTGATATCATTTTTCAAAAACTAAATTTAACAAATTTCAAACAAACATTTAAATATTATTATGATAACCCTCGTCAAATTCAAAGCTCAAAAGAATTTTTTTTTTTGCTATTATGACAAGGGTAGAGTTATGAAAAATGTAAAAATAAAATTTGAAAAATCATTGTCTCTCACGTCGAAAAAAATTTGATTCATAAAATCAAACGTTAGATCTGAATTTTCATATTGTTTCAAAAATAAAATTTCATACATTAGTTTACATATCTTTGAAGAAAGCAAATAATAATAAAAAAAAATGACCAAGTGAGCAGCCAAAAACCAGCTGCCATTTGAGAAGATAAAATCAGAGTCCGAGTTTATTCAAAAGACTGAACATGCAAGAAAATAATTTAACTGAGCTCAAAATAAAACGATAAAGTTGACCTTTTTCACTACTAAAAGCAAGCATTGATAAGACTAGGTGGTAAAAAAAATAATATAAATAACTTGCATCTCTTTGGTTGATTTGCAGATAAAAAAATTCAAATGAAAAATGAAAACAAATAAAAAGCATAAAAGAAATGGAAACAAAAAAAGGAAAGATAGATAGAAACTAAAAAAAAAAAGTAAATAGTAAAAAAAAGCGTCATTCGAAAAAAAAAAATAAAATGAATAGAGTTGACTGTTCACAGAATAGAGTTGGTAGATTCAGCAAAGGGCATAGCAAAGAAAAAGAGGGTTAAGGAGTAAAGCTCTACGTTCGTGGGGTGGTTTCTTAAAGATACGAGTCAGAGTCGCACTTGTTGCGCTGAAAGAGCAAAGTTGTTGAGTGAGTGTGCGGTGATAGTGTTGGGGGTTGGGAGTGATAAGGAGGTTGAGGGGAAATCCAAGTGAGTTTGTATAAATGTTGAAGTTATTTTTATGTGTGTGTCCATGAACTGTATATAAAAGTTTGCTGGCGGAAAAAACTCGCGTAAGGCAAGTAAAAGGATCAGTCGTCTTTGGAATGGTTAAAAAAAGGGGAGGAAAAATCAAATTGATTCTCGGTTACGGACTCTTGCTAGAGTGTTATATTCTCACCTTCCTTTTTTCCTTTTTTTTGGATCCGTGCGCTGAATGATAGTTAGTCTCTATGTGAATTATTTTTTTTTATTTTTCCATTTTCATTTCTTCAATCTTCATGTGCTTTCTTCAACAATTTTTCTATTTTCTTTTATGTTTTTCTTGTCTCTCTTTGACTAACACCAAATTCTTTTTCGGTTATTTATTTATCAAATATACGAATGTGTGTTAAAAGAAGGATACAATGTAAGAGGCAATATGTTCAAGTAACTCTTCGCACGCGAATCAACTAACTTTTTCAATTCTATTTTACTCTTGAAAGTATTTTTATCTTATTTTTTTTTCACTCGTACTATTTTTACAGCATACTTTTTTCTTCATCTGTCTGACCACCAATATTTGCAGCCCCCTAAGCAGCTTACAAACACCAAGAGAATATATATGTATATTTTATTTGAACCTTTTTTTATTTTATTTCTGGTTTTTTTTTTTCTCGGTAGTTGTGAAAAGCACTTTTGCTACTTGTTATATATAGAATACCGTTTTCGTTCCCCTGGCCACTATACCAAGATCCGATTGGAAGTTGGAAGCGATTGGATTGTTGCCCCGGGAAAACTTATCGTTCTTCGGCAGTCGTTTGGCACAGTAGATTCAACGCGTTACCGGCTTTACTACGCTTATTGCCAGTTGAAGAAAGGTCTGTCAGTGTGAAAGCTTTATAGAAAAAAATAAAAAAAAGACAATAATAAAGTGAGTAAAATCCACAGAGGGTTGATTTATTGATTTGGCAATAGTACCGAAGCAATATCCCACTGATGGATTGACATCTTACGAATTTATCAAACAGTTCAAATCTCAATGCTGCAAATGGGAATAAATATACAATCTATTTGTTTTAGCATAACGCAAACATTTATCATCATGATAATAACAGTAATTTTAAAGTTTTAATATGAATACCTCTTGAATTAATGAATGAAAAAAAAAAAATCGACTGGGCTGACACATTGGCTTTACTAAAACTTTCAGGTTTAGCCTCTTGTCTTTTCTATTTTGTCTACAAACATACAAACACTGTCTGGATACATAATGAGCTTGAAAGTTTATAACTTACAGCCACAAAATAGCTAAACTTTCATGTAGCCATTTGCCACATACTTGGTGTATATATATATGATCGTCTGTTAAAGTTTGAATGACTGCTATTAAATCGAAACCAGCTGGTTAGATTGACCCCAGAATAATTACATGATCATTTTAGCTATCCAATTTTTGAAACCAATATTGAAAACTTTGACGGATTATGAACTTGATAATTTTTTGAATATAATAAGAATCATATTTTTGAATAAATTCAATAGATATTTAACAGCAAAATCTATTTTGTTGTTGTTTGTTTAAATGGATGTTTCCCATCTACATAGATATTCACATTTATCAGAATATCGTGTGAAATGTTGCGTTTACTTGGCGCATTGTTAACGCGCCTCGTTAGGCCCGTTGGTACGTGGTGGCTATTCCAAATTAGGACAACCCGGGCTTGCGCATCAAGACCATGTCACACCAGAAATCTGTCGTACCACTCCGCTACATTATTGATTTTGAGATTATCTGGTGCTTTCGTGCTCCACATATTTTAACAAGCATACACTGATGTCTGATTAAATGATCAACCATGACATCTTCTGTACCATGTTTCACACAAATTTAAATTTATCTTAAATTTATTATTATTTTTCCCCTTCAATATTGACAGGTATCTTGTTTCTTTTTTATAAATATTTTCCCATCAAAATTGTCGAGTTTAATGACCCTATAACTTTTCCATTGTAAATTTTCATTAGCTGTTGTTTTTTTTTTTTTGAAGAATTGACATCACTATAATGTCCATGCTCGTAAATTTTTATATATTTTTTTCGTATATCCTCACATGAAAATACTCGCTTGGTGATGGAACATTTACGGTTGATAAAATATAAACAACTGACACTATATAACTGAGGGTTTTATTTATTTTTTTCTTTATTATCTTTTTGTTTTTTACGTCGATGATATACTGAGTCTCATCTCAAAGTGTACAGGGATATTGAACTGCGTTAAACTTTCCAAAGACATGTATACTCTCGATAATATGAATTCGACTGGAAAATTATCTGCTCATTTCAATCAAGTTTGATCAGGCGTATAAGTCAAGAATCAATTTCAATTGCAAATTTCAAACCACAATAATCATCATCTATGCTATTGTTGATAATTCTGAATTTATATTATTTTTAAATCAATATAAAATATTATTATTTTCATCTTTTTATATCGATTTTATTTTAACTTTTTAAAGCACGACATTATTCATGCAGAATTTTATGTTTACGGATATTTTAAGTATGCCTTTTTTACATTATTTATGACATTTTTTTATTTATTTATTTTCATGACAATGTCTCTCGAATAGTTTGATAAAAATAAAGAAAAAAAAAAAAAAATTGTAAATATTTAAAAAAGTGATGATGAAAATAAAAAATACAGAGATCAACATTTTACGTTGAAAAAAAGCTCGACTTTTTTCTTTGTTTCATTATTAATTCAGAGTTGCAATGAAATTTTTTTTTTTTTTAATTTTTTCTCTCATCGGGTGCTTGGCATGACTGTTCAATGAACCTTGAGGGACTTGTACGTATAAAAAAAAAAGATATAAACAATAGGGTATTCAGTATGTGCGAATAGGGAAGCATTTTCATAGAGGCTATATGATACAGCCCTCCTGAGCCATGAGATGAGAATATTGTTGAGGGTTGAAACACCTGACCCAGCATCCTCAACGAGTTAGCCATATACATATCTATAGAAATAATGTAACTTTGGTCTTCCCGTGTGTATCGTCAATCTTTCTAAAATCTTCTACAATTTCAAAAGACTACAGTATACATACGATGACAGAAAAAAATATTATAAAAAAAGCTTTTTAGTATTGTTCAGTGTCTTGTGATTATTATCTTTCACATGTCACGCTCCAACAATAATTCACTAATAACTTGACGGAAAAACCATGACAATAGTATCATCAAAAATAAACTATTATTGCGTAAAAGTTGAAGCTTTTTATTTGAAAAAACAACATGTTAAGTCTGTAAAATATAAAATGAAATATTGGTTATATAAACAATTAAAATTTTATCGGAAATTATTTATATATACAGACAATTTAACAAACGAATTTATTCATAAAAGAGATCATTTAAATACAGTTATGCAAAATAATAAAAATAAAGTTTTTTTTTTGTGACTCAAATGTGATGAATCTTTTCAATCATTCGACGGTTTAGTGGTAGCTATGAAAATTCTTTGACATGGTAATTCACAGAGTAAAAAAATAAAAAGAACCAGACAAACAGAAAATTTAAAGCTTTGAAATTGTGAAAAATAAAATAAAATGACAGTTTTAATTTTACACTAAATATATATCTCGGTTTATTAAAAATGAATAATATTGCAGAGGAAAATTTGAGCCACTAGTTGACCTCTTAATAAATGAAAAAAAAAAAAAAAAAACAAATAAATATTTAAAGACTCAAACGAAACGGTTGAATAAATTGTTGTGATAATTTTTGTTTTTTAATGCCTTTTTATGATAAAAATAAATCTTCAAATATCGAGAAATTTTTCAATTATTATTATTAATAAAAAAAACTTTTTTTTTGAGAATTTAAATTTTAAAAAAATCTTCAATTACAGATATTTTATTTATCGATTATTATTCAACTTTTGATTAATTAAAAGATTTTTTTTCCATACTTATCGAGTATTTTTCGCTCGTTTCAACTTGTTTTTTTTTGTATTTTTTCGCAACTAATCATTATGTACTTGCCCATATTTTTTTTTACACGAATTAATTAATTGAATAGTTTTTTTTTTTATATTTGTTTTTATTTTATCATCAGTCTAATTAGAGCCTGCTTGATTGGCATCAAAGCTTGTTGAAAATATTCTCGTAATTATTTTTCTTTTATGGTATTTTTATACATTCGTAAATTAGTTGAATAAAATCTTGGAATCATTTTTTATTTGTAAATTAATAAGAGTGAAATTTAGTTGCATTTGTGTATTGAATACAAAATGAGAATTTAATATAACATATGCAACCGAGCGAACATCGATGCAAACAGAGCCTGCAATAACTTCGATTCAAAATTAACCGCACAATAGTACAAATGAATAACAAAAAAAAAAAATCAATACAATATAAAATCCCTTTAAACTTGATTTGAAATAAAAAGAATTAAATAAATTCATCTGTTTATTTGATTAACTGCACAAAAGAATAATTTGATTTTTAAATTAATAAATATTATTAAGCTAAAAGATATTCAAAAAAGACTTATAAATTAATTGAAAAGAAAAAAAAAATTTTAATGTAATTCAATGGAGAGTTATCCTAAGTGCAAAATATTCTCTTTTATCTTTGTAAAACCTTGCAGACGTTAATCAACCTTTCTGCAGTTTATAGATTATTTTTTTATTTTTTTATTTTTTTACTCTTTTATATTCATTGAAAAAGTAACTATTTAATTTTAAAAAATTACAACTTTTTCATCTTAAGAGTGTCTTACTACACGCAATTTATAAAAGTAAAATATTCACTTTGTAAAGTAAATTTTTTTTTTTAGTCTCAATTAGCAAGTTAAAAAATAGAATAAATTTTTTAAAATAATAAACAATTAACAATGAATTGACATAGTTTTTTTTTTTCCCTCAATTGACAAACAAATTTAATTTTTTAAATAAACAATTTTAACACATTGAATATATGAGACATTTTAAAATTAAACTCGCCATTGTAAACATGAAAACAATTCAAAAATTAAAAATAAAATAAACAAATGCCAATAAAGTAAAATAATAATGAAAAACATTTTTTGAAATTGTTTGTTTAAAAATTATATATATTTCAAGTTTCGATAGTATATTTTCAACTTCAATCAGCGTAATATCAATTCATATATCTAAAAAGCAACATAAAAAAATTTCCACTTTATAAATTTTTATATATATTTTTTTCTCTGCCATACATTTATGTAGCATATACTAATATATATATATTAAAAAATAAAAATACAAGTCAAACTTTAACGTATAAACATAAGTTTACCTTTGAACATTTGATATTGATACTCGAAGCATGGAATTACAATATTTCCCTCAACTTTAATATTGACTCTCATGTGATGAAAAAATAAATTCCATAAAATATATTTTCCCTTAAAGTATATATTAGATTATTTTTACAATAAAATGATTAGTATTGTGTCAGAATATCTCGTAAAATTAGTATTTAATAAAACATTTAACCGACAAATTGTGTCAAGTCAAAATTTACAATTTAACAAGTTCATTTGTCATAAATTTATTACGTTTATTATTAAATTAAATTATACATGTTAACAATGAGACTATTGCAAAGTGTTAATCCTCTGAGAGAAAGAGATAAGAGTTAGTAAAATTATAAGAGAGAGAGTTAGACATTTGGGGTATGTTAACTAACGACAAGTTTTGCTGACTCTATAGTACGCGCACTTGCTCAATTTCTAGTCTGTTCATCTCTCATCGTTTGTTGGTTGCTGTATAGAGAGGATCTGACATGCACTGTAATACAAAGACTTTCATAAAAGAGAGAGGCATTATTAGGCTGCTGGCTTTACTATATAACTAGGGGATGAACGTCAACCCTTCAATTTCATCTTCTGTATAAATAGTCGATAATTAACAAGTTTAACCATTTTTTTATTTCTCGAAATAATTTTTTTTTTTTTTCCTCAGTTATATTTCTGCAATATAATTCAAACGCGATTCACATAAATTATATTTTTTTTAATTTCATTTAAATATTTATATCTTACGAAAATAAAATTTATTTATCAATTCGAAATTTTTAAAATATTTATGTCAGTCAAAATAAATAAAAAAATAATAATAAAATATCGCAAATAAATTAAATTACATATTTATTATGAAGTTTATTAAATTCTCGTTAAAAGCATCATTGATTAATGAGGTATAAAATAATATTCCAAAAAAAAAAAAAAAATACAGCAACAAACTTGCCACAAAAACGTTATTGTAAGGTTCAATTTTGCATAGCTGTGGTCTTTGTGGATGAAAAGATACAGCTCGAGATGTGCAGACTTAGACTTTATGAGCGAACGTATATAAAAATAATAATAATAAATAAAAAACAAATTTTTTTGTGCTAGTGAAGTGAAGAGGTAGAGTTGTGAAACGTGGTTGAGGGTATAACCACGTCAGGCATAGAATGAGGTGGTTTTAGAGTGAAAAATAAATATAAAAAAAAAGATAAAATTTAGAAGAAAGAAATGGATTGAAGTGAAAGATGCAGAATGAGTGGAGTAAGGTTGAGTTTCCTGTGGTTTAATTGGGCGCAAAATTATTTCCGATGTAATGCGCGGATGCAGCCGTCGAGTAATCACCGTAAAAGCGTGTTCAAAAGAACACCCTTCTACCTTTCCCCGATGTATATATGTATGCGATATGTATACATCACAATTTTGCTCCATCATTTTGCACAATATATTTTCTTCATTTATTTTATATATATTCTCTATTTATATTTTTATATTTGCATCCAACATACACTTGACTTGTATGAACTGGGAAAACAATAACGCCTGACTGAACATATACGTCGATAATTGACGGAGTCAATTCATCCTGTTTAACAATTGAATTTTGTATCGTAGGTTTTTTTTTTTAACGTTGACTAATTGGTGATCGTTAATTGGTACTCTTCAAAAAAACATAATAATAATGATTAAAAAATTGTAGTACACATTTGCAAGTTTAGCTTTGGTTTAATCATATAGCTGATATTTAAACATCCGAGAGATTTTATCGATTGATATACTGTAGATAACAATGATATTTTTTTAATTTAAAAAATTTTTTTTTCCTTTACTTTGTAATTAAAGTATTTATACGTGTAAATGTTATACTTGGCTTTGTAAATTTTAACAACACGTTTGCTTTTGAATTGATTGAATATTTCGTTTGAAATAAAATTTATTGATTTTTAATTTCAACTTGAATTTAATTTTCTGAGCTTGGTATATATATTTTTCTTGGCGATATACAAAAGTAATTTGTTGGGGTTAAAATTTATTAGAGTTATTGTTCGTGATTGATTGGGGTGAAATGTTTTATTCTAATTGACCAACAATATATCTCAAGGGCTTTATATAAATACCACGATAGACAAAGGATAAAACTGTTTGTATTATTCAAAATTAATACAACTAATTGACTGTAATCTTATGACAATCGAAAAATATCTTGGAGTATTAAATTCAATTGTATTTGAGTGGCATTTTTATTTATCCATTTCTACTATGATTATTAGTTTTGCAATTTTTATTCTTCAAAGCGTTATGAAAGAAAGTAATTTAATATGTGGAGAAGTGCGAGAAATCATATTGTCTTGCTATTAAATTTTGCTTCTTGAGTACTACCAGCTGCCAACACTACTTTCGCACCATATATTACAAAAGCTTTTTATAAAAGTGTTGAAAATAAAGAAGAAAAAAAAATGAAACTATTTTCTATTCACTTGAATTCACAGTGCAAAAAATTTCGAAAAATATAAAAAACCATTTTCATTTATTTGTCAACGAAAAATAATATTAAACTTTTTTATTAAAACAAAAAAAGCATACAATTACATTTCGAAAGATGAAAAAACACCCGAGCATCAAATCAATCAGATAATGAAGATTAAAGTTCAATTTCCATCAATCTCATTAAACTGATTAAACAAATTTAACCAATATTATTATTCATATATAAAATGAATATTCGCATGCCGACGATCTGAATTTATGATATTAAATTTTGTTGAGTGATGAAGTGATTTTGATTTCCACAAGGAAATGTGCAAGTTTAAAGTTGAAATCTTGGTTAAAGTGAGCTGTGATCCCCAGAGTGTGTCTGTATTTTCAATATATTGATAAAACAGATTGTCTAGATACAAGCTGGTAATGTTATAACCTACCGAGGTTACACTGATAGTTTTCGATGAGGAGAATTGAAGGAGGAGAAAGGTCATCGGAGCCATCAATAGATCCAGTATAGCTATAGCTAAAATATATTGAATAAATCGAAGAAGCAAGGATAGTATATCGAGGATGACCTGTAGCCCTATCGAATAACCTCCAATCTATGATATTATTTCAAAGCATAGTGCGAAATTGGCTCCTGAAGCAAAATCCAATGCAAACGTTAAGATCGTTTTTATCGTAATGGAATCTTGAAGTGGAAGGATGAGGGTATATCGGTTTGAATATAGTTTAAACTACTACATAGTAAAGCTCATAATATAACCTATAGAAGTTTGATATGATTGAAGGGAAACTTGAGTCGTTATTATATACTCATGATGATAACAGTCTGTCATCAATGTTTGACGCGCTTTCATCAACAAAGGATTAATCATGTATGACTTTGATGTACGCGTAATAGAAGGTATATTTGAAAACGTTCAAGCACAAAATTCCCTTGAGGTATGCTCATTTATGTTGTTTCAAATTTAGTCAAACATACTGAGCAATTTGATCTTGTGCATAAAAATTAATTGACATGTATTAAAAATCATCTAGATTAATTATTTTTTTTTAAATTGCGCTTAAAGATTTGATTGTTAATATTGTTGATATCATTAACCGATTACAACAGGGCTTTATTTTAATGGACAGTCGAGGTGGTAGTAACCTCGTAGTGAGTTCAACCCACTAATCAATAATCCACCCATACGATTTGTCCCAACGATGAAGGTGGTGCATACATACTACCTCATCTAGAGACCACATATACTCCATTTAAATCAGCCTCCATTCACTTTTGTTTTATCCTTTTTTATCTTTACATTCGCAATGTATATTTGCTCTGTCTCTCTTATGAACTCAAAATGTTTCTACCAACACTCTGTACACATCCCTTCAACTGGTATACATCTATACATTGACCCGTTTACGCATCTATAGAATTTATCCCCGGATAAACCTGGTTTTCCAACCAGCTTCAACACAATCATACACACCAATTTGCATATGGTCCAGTCACACTTTCATACACCATATATAATAATATTTAAAATTCTGTTTGCACACGCGCACATTTTCCTTTAATCGATTTAACTTTAGTTTGAAAATTATAAATTATTTTTATTTTTATAAATCAGATATTTTTATCTACGCAATTGGATAAACGCTCAATATAACTATCCAAGTGATTTTCAGCAAATGAAACTATTAAATAATCATAAATCAATTATATCTCATAACTCAATTTGTTGAAGACGTAGTTGCAAATTATATTATCCAATTTAATACAAATATTTCTCTTTCTATCGTCAATAAACGTTGATGATTATTTATTTATTTCGTGAGATAAATTTAATTTCATTTATAATATTCTTCTTTCTTTTCATTTTTATAAAAAAAGATCACTTTATTGTTGTTAGTTTCACAGTAAAAGATTTTTTATTTTTTATTGTAAAATTAGCTAGACAATGAAATCATTTTACAGAAGATTTTGTTGTTTTGTTTCTTTTGTTTAATTGAGTGCAGCTATGACCTAGTACTTGAAATAAGCACGTTAAATTATATCTTCAACTTGTTCCAACTTATGATTATCGATAGAAGCAAACAATGCATAATATTTTTTTGATCAGTCAAACTAAATGACTACAATATTCTGTGATGTTGAATAGAGCTGATAAAAAGTAAAGTTTAAAATCCCATTGAATGAAATTGATTCAAAAAAGATCTATCAATGATTTCATGTTTCGTTGTAAATATCAAGAGAACAACATAATAATGTTCACAATAGATTGGACTGTCTATAGATTTCTGTACTAATGGTACAAAGAGAAGAAGAACAAGAAGAAAAAGATAGTAAAAAGAAAAAGACCTTTGCAGTTTCATTTTTGTTATATATATTGATCTAGATTGTTAACTGAGGGCAGCTGTATAACTCAACCAGAACATTGTAGGCTTTGATCGGTATTGGGACAATGACAACGGTAGTTGTACATGACTCAATAACAAGAGATAGATAAATGACTAGAGAAAGAGATATTGCCCATAGGAATATTGGAATTGGTTGAATACAGAGGACAGTTGTGCTGCGTTAATTCTCGTGCAACTGATTAATCGGAAATGGGTATATACTATCAGTAAAATAGCTGGTGTATAGATAAGCCTTGAATATATCCCTTGTTCCTCTTCCAGCATTGCCAACAATCCAACATTAAAATATACATCTATACATGTATTTGTGTCTAGGCTTTTCACTTCGATTGACCTGGATTTTAGATTTCAAATGATACCAACAGCATACTTGAAAATTGTTGGGATTAACGCCTTTTGAAATTTACATTTAACATGAGACCCTTTGTATTTTGAGATTGTCCAACTTTTGATACACTTATCATTCTATGTTGTCCATCAACACTAATTTTCACAGCTCCTAGCTGACACTCAATAGTCAACACGAATCACGTTTAGTTTATAAAAAATTAAGGTGTTATATTTTCTATTTTCTCTGTAGCGAATAATCTTTTAGTATCAATAGTTTAAAATATATTTAAGTTTTAATTCAATCGTGATATCATTTGTGTGCTGGATTAGCTTTACTTGGAGGATTAAACTCAAACTTTGTTGAATTGTTGCATCAGGGAATATCATTTTTGTCCACAACCTCAAAGCCAAGATAAGCTTTACTAATTAAATTTATAAAATAGTTATTTATGTATGAAAAAAAAAATTAAATCTTTATAGAAATTATTTTATTATTTAAGAATGAATTGTATTTTGTTACGGGGATGGCTCACAAGTAAGAAAATTTTTTTCTAGTCAAAATTTCTAGTCACAATTCTTTTGTTTTATGAATATTATTAAAATTGAATTTCACAAACTTCTATATTCAATTTACAAATAGTTTTGAGGCTGGATATTTGTGGTATTAGTTTTGACTTGTTATCCATTTGAAATTTTGAAACAGTTGATGTGGAATATCGTTATTGTGGTAAGTGAATTTAACCATCCTAAAGATTTAATAATAACTGAAATCATAAAATTTGAAATAGATTAGATTAACGTTTTATAAAAAAATCAAGTTGAGAGAAAAATAGTTGGTAATCTCAATTGTATTATGGTAAATATTAAATTGCAACTGACCATCTGTAAACTTGTAGTGTGTACGTAGGAAAACGTGATTTTAGTAATATTCATGGGCTCAAATATATTGTTGGTTCTCGATATATCCACAAACCAAAAAGACTCCTGAGAATTAAATTGTTTATTGCTGTAGATACTAGATAACTCATTTACGTTTTCATACAAAACTTGATCAATTACCACTAGGGAAATTACATTTATTCGTTCAAATAATCAAATATATATAACAAAAATTTAATCTCATTTATAGTAACAAATTTTTTCTATCTGTTATTATTTCTGGACGTTAGTTTTTTCTTCAATTGACATTTGAATGTGTCATATTTCATTGTCAATTATTGGGGCAAAAAAAAATTGATCATATTTGAATGTATGATTTAACAAAGAATAATTTAGATGCGAAAAAATTTTTATCTGTATGCAAAATTATGACAACTGCAGGATTGCAAATGTATCAAACTTTTTTTGTATTGTATTTTCTGTCGAGTTTTTGAGTCATTTGAACTTTGACTTGCAGAAAAATGAACATTGCGTCGGAGTAAAATAAAATGCGCCCAGTTTCGTTTAAAATAATTCAAAAATTTATACAATTTGATTGAAAAAAATTTTCCAATTATCATTTACTTAATGTTTATTAAAAATTATCATAATTTTTATTAATAATTGATGATTATAAATTAAAAAAAAATTCCATAAAGATTACTGTTATTTCTTTCTCGACATTTTTCAAAGGTATAATTAAATGCGATTCACAATTCACCACTAACACTCGCTTATAATTATAATGCAAATAAGACTAAACGGTGCGTAAATAAATGTTTTAAATAGCAGTACAATAGTGAATCCCATTGGTAGAAACATAAAATGGTGAACCCCAAGTTAAACCGTGTGTGCAATGTATACAAAATGACAATTTTCCAACATAAAACTCGTGGGAATTTATATTTTTTATTTTTTTTCTCTGCCAAAAAAATACAAGCAATTTATTCTCCTGATACATTATATTTTTTTTTCTTTAATTTTTTATTTTCACATAAATTTTTTTCTATAAAAAAATAACAACTAGATGACCATATGAATTTTTCATATACCTTTTTTTTTTTTTTTTAATATCAGCTACGAGATAAAATGAAAAAAAAATTTCCATATACTAATAAATTATGAAAACCCTTTTTTAAAACACTTGCAACAATGAGAAAAATAAATAATAAAAAAATAGTCGTTTAAAATTAATAAAACTTTGTTTCCACTGTAGTCATTGTTGATTTTTTTTTTTTTTTAAATTACTTTTCATTAATGAGAAAAATTATACATCTAGCTGATCACTGATACCACAAATAGCTAGTTAATTCAAGGTGTCACTTGAGGAAATATACCAAAGTCTTTGTGACTTTTATTTTTTGTCTGCACTTTACTTTAAATTCTTTTTTGATTAACTTACCCTTTTATTCGTTCAGTCAACCCTCGATATGCTTACTTTATTCATTTTTATTTTTACCACAAATTTTTTTTATGCCTATTTCTTCGTGATTCTATATGACTCTTTCACTTCTTCGCTCGATGATTTAGTCTCATCTTCAGACACACCCTTTATATACATTGTATCTGATCGAATTTCGTTTTATATAAAATCTTTAGACAGTCTGTTTAATAATTTATTTTATAAAAAGAAACACATTTATTTTGCATGAAAAATTATGTTATTTTGAATTTCGCGTTTATAATGAATGGATTAGCAAGACTAATTGGAAAATATGAATTTATATTTATCGTAAAATATAGTTTCAGTGAGATGGGATATAGATGGATAAGCTTGCATGGTAACTTGATGCTTTTCTCGTCTGTTCTTGTATGAGATATCAGAGAAATAAATTTATGTGCGATATGACACATGGTTGAGGATAGAAATATGAGAGAGAATATATTGTGTATAAAGTTGTCGTCGTGTATACACAGTATCATGTGAGTTTAAAGTTTCCAATGGAAGACAAAATTATATGTTGTTTGAAAGTGGAATATACATCTACCAAACAGGACAACATATGCTATGTCTGACTAAATATTTACCTTACTACTTTGTAAGTTTTGAATTCATGAAACGAGCTCATTTGTAAATCTCCCTAAAATTTATTTATTTATTTTTATAAATTATATACTTGCATGTGTATCTTCTTGAAAAAGATATCTAAATTTTTTTAATTCATTAAATTATTTAATAACAAAATGGTCATTTTTTCATAAAATTATTTCATTAATTTTTTGTCTTTTTGTGTAGAGGAAAAAATATAATTTGAGTTTAATAGTAAAGTTTTCTCGAGTGTAAACAAATTTTTTTAGACTATATTTAGAATAATAATTATAAAAAATATAAAACTCTTTGTAAAATATTTTTTATTAACCACAAAAAGTTTTAGTAAATAACAATTATCTCAACAATTTTTTTTATTTTTTTTTTATACTTTCACTGATATCCAAACTTTCAACTATATATTCTACCATTTCACTTTCTCAAACTTTATAAAGTATACTCCTTGATATTTTTTCATTTTACTTTAATATTTCTATACTCATTCTTGCTACATTTATTTTTTTTTTAAACTTTTTTTACTTCTTTATTACGACTAGTGATTTCAAGTCAACTCCAAGATTTTACTTTAACAGAGATCTTTTCTATTACTCGTTTTATAAAAGCTTCATCATATTTTTTTAAATTGATCTGACAAAAAAAAAAAAAAAACATTCGTTACTATTTTTATTTTAAATGGAAAAATTAGTCTAACATTAAAATTAATTTAAACAAAAAAGAAAAAGAAATAAATTAAATGAAATTTATTTTGTAAAAATCATATTATCATATAAATTCGTAATATTATAACGAAAAATACGTAGAATCAGAATAATATAATAATCGCTGTGCCTCATTTTAGTCATATGACGATAAGATGTACCGAAGACATGTCTTTTCATGAGTAAAACTCTTTTGGCTTTGCCGCATCATCAGTCTTTCAACAGCATCAAATTTCAGGGGTATTAGAATATCCATTTAATCTGCGTTTCAACGTATTACAAATTTGTGAAATTGATTTTAAAACGATAATATATTGGTAGCTTGATATTTGATGATACAAGATTACGTAAAAAAAAAAAAGAAAAATAATATCGATGAAAAAGAAGAAATAAGACATTCCATCAAAAATATATATATTTTTTTTCATTATTTTCTTCACCAAGTACACGATATATATGCTGCACATGCATATCGAAAGAATGATGATGAAAAGTACTTTGAAATACCTGAAATTGTCAAGCATCACAGACACAACGATTAACCTTCGAGGCATTCCAATTGAATTCACACTGGATCTCCTCAATATCTAGTTTATATCATCAGCTTCTTTCATCTACTATCAATTCTCATACCACAAATTCAGACAAGATTTTATTTCATCTTATTCTCTTTTTCCTTCTCTCTCTTTAGCATGTATAAAATATATATTATTTTCCATGTGCATTTGAGCATTCTACGTGATAAAGCCGGTTTTACTCATTTTCTCAATTTCGCAATTCGATTCTCTTGGATATATTGCTTCGGTCCTCACTCTACTCCAATAAATATTTTTACATATATTTTTTTCTTCACCTAATTTATCCAATATAAATACGTTATTTTTTTATTGTTTTTATAAACAATATATTGTAGCACAGTGTATTTAAAGTTATTGTATTGAATCATGCTGAGAATTTTAAATAACAGCTATTGTCGAAATACTATTCAGCCAGATTTTTATTACAGCCAAATGGCTTTTGTCCTCTATCCTCACGTATACCATTGTCTTATATTTATTACTATTTTGTTTCGTCTTTTTTTTTTTTTGCCTTTATATTGCTCAGGTTGAATGCAACTCTTTTTTATTTTATTTTTGGTATTTTTGCTTTTTATCTCAGGAGAGATATCTCGACAAATTTTCCGGTGGGACACACGTGGTCTCTCCTTTTCTCGATACACTATTATATATAAAACATACCCCAGATATATCCCCTGAGAGGTGTTAACAATGTGTCATATCGAAACAATTGTTTCACAATTTTTTTAAGTCTACTTTATTTTTTTTTTTACAATACTGTGATTATTTTTTTATTATTATCTGGGCTTTCTTTTAGTGTTTCTTTGTGTTATTTTCAATAGATAAACAATGGTCTAGTGTAATGGTAGAGGTTACACTTCATGCATTTACTATTTGGTCTTTTAAATTGTGAATAGAACACTTTTGTATAAATTTTCATGAAATTCTTTTTTTTTTTTTTAATATTTGTTTTACAAAACTCCCTTTCCTATTTTATTTTTATACATTGTTTTTTTTTTTTTTGTAATTAACTAAATTGGTAGCTTGCCAATATGACTATTTTCCCTGTAAATTTTCATGCAAAAAACTTTTTTGACTGTCAATTAAATTTAGTACAGATTGTTTTATATATTTATTTATTTTTCAAATAATAAAACGTAAAATATCTGTAATAATTTATAATTTAAATAAAATTATTTATTATTATTATTATATAATGATTACAAAGTTTATTTAAATTTAAATCTCTTGGAATTTAATTCTCAAACTTCGTGAGACGGAATATATTACAAGTATATTTTCAATGATGTACAAATATGTTCTACTCACATTGATAAATCCAAGAATATACAAAACAACTCACATTAAGTGTATATAAAATATATTGTTAGCACATGTGTATACAAACACATACATAATGAAATAAAATGGTAATACGATGTAACCAAGCACTGAGCTTTAATAATTATAACGATGCGTGAGAATGACGAATAAAACAAGAATTGCAAGCGAAATATTCACTGTAATTACGCAGCTGATATGAGAGCAAAGAGAAAAGCAGAAAAAAAAGGGAATGAGTATATGAAATGGAAAACCACTGAGGGTATAAATACAGGGAAATTTTACAAATGCATTTATACAGTTGGTAAGGCTTTGCTATATGTACTTTATGTAAAATGATGAAAAAAAAAAATGTATATTCATGTGAAATAAAACATTGAGAATTTTTATCTTTGGATAAATCGGATTTTTTAAGCTACACTCGTATCATCAGTATATTCAGAGATAAATTTGGAATATTAATTTGACAGTAATGTGATGGACATGGCAAACAACTTTAACTGTATGTCGGGATAATTTGGATGTTTTAATGTCGACAAAATAAACTGTTTAAATATTGCTCAGTACATTTGAATATATTGGCTATTTTTTAGAACAATTTTCATTATGTTTATTAAACAAAAATGAATTTTAAAAAATGACAATAAAAAAGCAAAAAATAATGAGTCAAATTATTTATAATTAAAAATAATTAAAAGACTTTTTTAATGTATATTTTTTTTTATTGTAAAAATACCATTAAGCTATTAGATTAATTCTTTTTTTAGATAAATCTTTTACAATTTTATGATTTAATAAACGTCAAGGCTACACTTTTAATTAAACTAGACTGTTTTTAATAATTTATAATTTTTGAAAGGATTAATTTTTTATATTAAAATGACGTGAATGGTAAGTACTTTATGTACTTAATCATTTTGATGATGCCATATCAAAGATATATGTTTTTTTATAGATAAAAATTCTTGTTGTCCACCATCTCGTGCATCGTTTTATCGTTATCAAACTTATGTTCATACATTATTCAGCAACTATCACGATTCTTCAACACACCATACGATATAGCCTTGTATTTTTCTTTTTTTTTCTTCTTTTTTATCTTCACTTCTATTAAATCGATTCAAAAATATATTCTTGAATATATTTTTATATCGAATGGATAAACATTGAAGAAATTTTTCAAGTAGAATTTATAACTCAAAATAATATAAAAAAATAAAAGTGTGTGGTTTACAGCTTTTTTTGTTGAATGAAATATAAAAAATTGTAAAAGTCTTAAAATATAGTTTTTGAATTTTAGTGAATGTGCTTTATTTTTATGAAAGTCAAGTGGTATTTTTATTTTTGAAAAAACCTTTGTTGATAATAAAAAATATAAAAGAAAATTTTCAAAAATTTATAGACTGTTGATATTTTATTTTTTTAAATATTTAAATTTCAAAGACATATATACTATGAGCTTTGAATTTGTTGAATAGATTAGTTATAAAATTTACTACTTTGAAAGATATAATGTATAAAGTTTGTATTTTCGTTAATACCAGTTGGATAATAGTCTAAATTTTGGTTGATGTTGGACCCATGAGTATATTGGACTAAAATGTTTATGGATTAGTTGAGTCAGGTGTGGCAATTAAATGCCTATGCCAAAGCCAACTAGGACTTAAAGGCTTTTATATATTTTAACAACGTTGATATTTTCATGTGTATATAAACCCTCTTATATGACTTGGCTTTAAAATCAAATTTTTACTCATATACATATTATGATTTATCACCAACACGAGCTTTTTTTTTATACTCATATTTTTTCGAAAAAAAATCTTGAAAATTTTTCTCTGAAACACATATTTTATGTATCAATAAATATCGATGAAAAAAATATAGTTTTAGACCTCAAATTTAGCTACTTTTTTAAATATAAATTTTAAAAATTTATAAATATTTAAATAAATTCCTCTTAAAGGAAAATTAAATTTCTACGTAAATATTCTGTGTTTATTTAAGAAAAAAGATAATAACAAATTTCTATTTTATTTAATACATTATTAGTTTGCTTAATTTAAAATAAAAAATAATGACTCATCTATGACCTACAATGCAATTACTGGTGTTGGTTACGTAACGAGATAAAATCCACTGAGAAATGAATATTTACTGGGCAAAGTGAGAAAGATATATACGTATATTTTCTGTTCTTAATACAAGCACTGTTATTTCTGGTACTATGAGGTCTAGGTGGTTAAACAACGACGACTATATGTTTGTCCCTATCCAACTTGTAATTCTTTGACATGCCATCCAACATAATTTATTAACGGAAGGATTATTTTACCAAAAACCCAAAGGATAGTTCATTAAAATTTAACCAATTTAATTAACCTAGACGAGAAAATTATTTGCATATAAAATATATATATATGATATAATAAATTATAAACAAATAAATTTTCAAATTTATGACTTTTAAAGGCTAGTAAATTATGATTTATTTTTTTCAATTTTATTTTCAACGTATTTATTATTATTAAATTAATATTATTATTGGTAAATTTGTTGTTTATCTTAAGTATAATATGGAAGTACTTTAAAGAATTTTATCCAATTAAATTTTGTATTATGAAATTGATAAATGAAATCTCAAAAGACTCTCTATTTACTTTCATGAAAATGAACACTGACAACATTGAAGAACTTAATATTCTTCATGTTAATGATATTATATTTAAAAAAATTTGATGTATAATATTAAAAAAATGTTTTTAAATGAATAATAATATTAATAAATGGATTATTTTTGTATTTTTTAAGGACGAGGAACAGTGCTGGACAGTCAAGGTCCAATATTAATATCTGAGCCTCGGTCAACTGTGGAATTTTCAAATGACACTGGAGCCATGTTACATTGTTCAGCACATGGTAGTCCTGGACCACGTGTTGATTGGCTTATGGGTGATGGTTCGCCAGTTCATCCAATTCCAAATATACGTGAATTACTTGTAAATGGTTCAATGTATTTTTTACCATTTGGAGCTGAAAGTTATAGACATGATGTACATTTTTCATCATACAGATGTCAAGCATCGAACAGTGTTGGTAGAATTCTTGGAAGAGAAATTAATGTCAAAGCTGGTTTGTATTTTATTATGTTTTTTGTGTGGTTAAATAAGTTGTTTGTAAATTTATTTTTATATTTTTTTTATGTGAATGTAAATGGCTAGGGAATCAAGCCAACTACGTTTACCATTGTAACAAGACAAATTGAACTTTACTGAATGATTTAGTATAGGTGATATTACGTTAACGTTTGTACACTTACCAGCAACAAACTGCCAAGATCAAGGTTGCTGGCGTGCCAAATTTTTTTTCATGAATAATATATTATCCATTTTTTTTTCCTTTATTATTTACTAAAAACTGCTAGACATTTTATCAAAAATATTGTGCATTTTCTTTTTTGGGTTTCATTTCCTCAAAACAATTTGTATCATTGAGTAAATTCGAGTCGGGAAATAAATGTTTAAAATACTCGAGACAATACAATACATTTCTTTTAAATAAAACAATAAAAATTTTATACAAAATAATTACCCCCATTTTTTTAAATGCTATATTTTATCTTAAAAATGTTAATTTCATCTGTATGCTGTAAGCACTTAGACAACTTGAGTCTTTTGATGCAAACCACCCCCTTTTTCAACAATATATTTATACTTTTTTAAAACCATAAGGTCCATTTTCCTCTTGTGAATATAATGACTGGCTAAACGTAGTACCCAAGATGTCAAGATTTACAAGTTTTCACAATTGGCCTACTTGTCTTTTTTTTATATAAAAAAATATTATAAATTTTTCTTTATATAGTTTTGGTAATGCACCACTAAAACTTTAACTATAAAAAAACTATTCACTTTTAAAAGTTGGAAAACATTTTTCAACTATAATATATAAATTCACAAAGAAAAAAAAAATAAACTGAATTTATAAAATGTAAATTAATTTGATGATGTTAATTCAAGCTACACATTTTATCGCTCAAGAAATTATAATTGTTTTCTTAATTAAATATTTCTGTCAACTTGCATGTACATGTATTTTTATGATTATTTATTTCTCTTTTTGTTTATTTATTAAAAGAATAAATTTAATATTGTTACAGTGGTTCGTCAAAAGTATCAAGTTGGCATCAAGGATGCTCATGTGTTGGCTGGAAATACAGGTGTATTGAGATGTGATATACCAACACATGCCAAAGAATATGTTGCTGTAACATCATGGGTACAAGATTCAGCTTTTAATATATATCCAGCACCAGAGAGTGGTAAGTTTAAATTTCACTATAAAAATTATAATGTAGTCTCATTTTTTCAAATGTTTAAACAATTATTTTACATAAATATTTAAATAGAGCATCAACAGAAATTAAATTTAATACTTTTAAAACAAATTATTGATGGAAATTTTTTTTTAATTGATGTTGCAGTAATTTTGCATTATTTTAATTATTTTTAATATATTTTAACACTAAATGTATATTTAGTATGTCTCCATGGATTTAAAAACTCCAACAATAAATAATCTCATGGGAAATGGTACTTTTAATTTATATCACACGTATACGATCCATTATGACTACGTAATTTATTTTAAACTTTTTAATTTTAATTATACTCATTCGCATGAATAAATTGGGTGAAAATGAGTTTTAGCCTTGGCTAAAATACCATGTCTTTTCTCTTTATGACTTACACTTTTACGACTATTCTGTAATTTAATGTTTAGATGGTTTTATCATATTGAACTTGAGATAATTTTTTATTAAACTATCATCAACGTGTTAATCTAATTATCCTAATGACAAATAATTCTTTGAAATTAATTTTAAACATTCAATTGAGCAAAATATATTTTAAAATAATTTGCATATTAAAAAACAGGGTTGAATAAAATTTATCTTTCTTAGAAACAAGAGTCAATAAATTCACGGTTTATTTTTAAGTAGAACAAGCGTACGTTTAGTCAGGCAGTCTACTGCGTCTAATGCAGCATTTTTTGGGTGTAAAGACGTGACATTAATTTATATATATTAATATATTAATATTTTTTTAAATGATAATTCAAATCAATTATTTTTCTGCAAATGAAAAAAATAAAAAACCGAAATTCTATAGAAAATAGAAAATAAAAAATAACGAAACGCGACAGATGATTTTCAAAGAATTCACAGTGACACAAATAAAAGTAAAAAATGTGCCAAAAGTTGACGTGTATATGCACACAGAGTTGTTGGCAAAATATAATACAAGAAAGGAAAAAAAAAAATAGCTGTATACTGTATGAGAGAGATGTAGTCCAACATTCGTTGACATTTATTCGAGTTGTATAAGTTAAAGAAACTCTCAAAGAAAAGAAGAATAGCCAAAAGCCTCTGCTGCTGGATGATATGACTGATGTTATGTTATTTTACGTAGTACAACTAAAAAATACGACAAAATAAAAAACAATGAAATAAATATAAAGAAATAAAAAGTTTGTGAAACGTGTATATATTTTTTCTTTTTTTTTGTTTAACGTGTATTATTTTTTTAGTAAAACTAAAAGTGTTAAAATGAAAAATATACAGTTGCACTAACGACAGGCACTTTAATTTCAAGTCCTATTATAAGAGGGAGAAATAAAGCCTCTCTTCGAGTAATTTGAAATCATAAAATTTGGATTTTAATTTTTTCAACCCCTTTAGTCTATTTCGAATGACCTCAAAAAATTCTTAAATAACATTTACAACCTTTTGATCAAGAAAACAATCATTAAAAGTGGTAGCCTTTATTGACTGAACCGGGAAAAAATCCAAGAGTAGGATTAGGATTTTTTTTTTATATTGAAAAAAACTTTGTCCAATAATAGAAATAAAACAAGACGATGATTTTCTGAAGAAAAAAAATAAATAAAAGTATTTCGAAACAAAGAATAATAAAACAGTGTATGCATGAGTTTTTATGTAAATCAAATCAAATTCAGTGGTTGTGGGAAAGACAAGTAGATGGATTGAATCTAAAGAATATATACGCGAAATTTAGATAGAAAAAAAAATGAAAGAATGAATAAAGAAATTGTGGATTTACTGAGGGTTATATATAAAATAGAGTAAAAATCAATGGTTGAATTGAAAAAGTACTCAGGTTCAATGGAAATTTCAAACGATTCACATTGTTAAATTCTCATTGAAACTACAAGAAATAAATTTTATAAACCTATTCATTTGTAATACACCTTAGAAAATACAATTCAACCAACTGAAATTCATCAAAAACTTGACTGACATTCAACAGATTCGTATCTTTATCTTCAATCCCGAATTATTATTATTTTTTCTTATCATTTTAAATTGTTTTCATTTTTTTCTGCTTTATAATATTTTATTTTTATTAAAAATATACAATTCATCAAATTTTTCTCAATCATTATTTGTTTTTTTTTTTTTTAATTCAATGATTATTTATTTATTATACAGAATAATGATAATTAAAATTTTTATTCATTTATTTATCAATTGAAAATAATGGATTGACTCGAGATACGAAAAAAGAAAAATATATAAAACTTCAATCGACAAAAGTAATTCATTCACTATGAATCGACTTTGTCTGCAATAGAAGCACTCAAGTTGATTAAAAAATAAAAATATATATAAAACATTGTTTTAATTGTCCTGAATATATTTTATCATTATTAATTGAAAAATAATTTTAATTGTACTAATTTAAATTAAATTTACATGAATTTTTATTGCACATTATTAAAGCTCTTGATAATTTAATATTCATGAAAACTTGATTATAAAGTACCATAAATAATATTCAACATGTTACATACAAATTGCATATTTTTACAATAATAATCCAGTCATTATTACTGCCTTGTTAATAATCAAAAAATCATTCGATGAAGAATCTATAAGCCACTGAATATTTTTACAACGTCATCAACTTTGTTGTTGTTGTTTTTTTTTTTTTTTCTCATTATTTTTCTCGAGAGCAGCGTGAAGTATCTCAGTACATTGCCCTTACTTTTTTTTATTATTTTTTTTTTAATTTTTCTGTCAGATAAATTTTTTTTTATTTTATGATTTTTCCTGCCTTCGCTCTTGTACGTGTTGTACATGTCGTCTCGGTAACAACAGTAGAATTTTCCATTAAAGAAATTTGCATATTGATAGAGTCCAGACTCTTCCACTTTGTACCCTGATTTTCTGTATATTTTATATGTATATTATAATCATGTTCACACAAGAAAATTTTAAATCTAAAAAATTCAAATTTACACTATTATTTAAATGTTTAAATGTTTTTTTTTTTTTTAATAATTATATTTTACTGTTATTATTTATTTTTAATTATGTAATTTAATTTAAATACATTGAAAAAATGTGTTAGTAATATTTTAATAATATTCATACATTTTTATTTGATAGAATTAATATTATTTAAAGAGTCTTTTAAGACTGGCGTGATCGTTATTATATGATAATGTATATTTATAATAAAATACTATGTGGTGTTCAGGTGTTAAAATATATGAGAAATGTCATCTTGGCATTGCTGTAAAAATGTCATTTAAAATATGCATGAATAGATGGTGAAAAATAGTATAAAAAGATGGAAAAAAATGAATGATGGATATGCCTTATAGTTGAAGTTTGAATTTTATTTATTTTTTAAACAGATGGAAAATATCACATGCTACCAACTGGAGAATTATTGGTATTTGGTGTCACACCTGCTGATACTCATTATGGATATCGATGTAGAACCGTCCATCATGTTACTGGAGAAACTGTTGAAAGCTCCAATCATGCTCGACTTATTGTCACTGGTGAGTTTTTATTTTTAATTTTATTTATAATATATAACAAAAGTAATGCAGGTAATTTCATAAAAAAATGATACAAACTGAAATTAAAATCCAACGAAATTGGTTAAACTTTTAGGGCATTATTTATCCAAAATTTAAATTTATTTGAATCAATTATTTTATAATAAACTGTCTTAATTAGATAGTGAAAAATTTTATATCAAAATAATAATTTAGTTATAAGGAGAATAGAAAGTATATTTTGAAAGTACATAAAAACAAAGTTTAAGTCTATGGATGTACTAGAAACTTTTCGAAACTCAATTAGTTATGAATTGAACAAATTAACTTGGATATAATTCATTTAGAAAACTGTCAACATATTTGTTTCTTCATCTCATTTGATGTTGAATTATATAAAGTAATACATTATAATATTTATTTAATTAATTTTTGAATCGACAAAACAATTTCCCATTACAAAATTTAATTCAAATATTTTACTCTTGTCAGTGTTTAAAATTTTGAAAAGAATGTTTTTCTTTTTTGTGTTTCTATTAGCTGTGTGAATAAACTTTTAGATATTCAATGATCTAGAAAGTTACAGTACACTTCGAGGACCATTCATAAAATTAATTTCAAGTGAACCAGTTAAATTTACAAAGTTTCACAGGTCACTCGTTGAATATATCTAAACTTTTTCTTCAATTTACTCTTGAAAAAAAAAAAAAGGAAATGTATTTTTTAAAACTTTAACTCAATTATTTATCTGCTTTTGAAATTTTACAGATAATTTTTTACTTAACATTCAAGCTAAAAAAAATAAAATAAAACTGTCCCAATGAAAATTAGAAATAAAAAAAATTAAAGAATTAAATTTCTTCCAGCTTTTACTGGACAATGCTTTTGAATATAATTATTCCAACTAGCATACACCCTGCTGAGTCAAATAATTTTACTAATTTAAAAAAAAAACCCATTAAAACTTTTGAATTAAAAAATAAAAATAGCGTGTCTAGTTATTTTAAAATAATATTTATATAAATCTCGTGGGATAATTTTTTCAAAAGCTCAAAAATAAAGCAATAAGATGTGACTCTATTGGGAATATATCGTCTAAACTAAACTTAACAAGAAAAAAAAAAAAAAAAGCTGTTATACATAGGAAACATATCCCAATGGGAATCGGCAAAAACCGGAGCAAAGTTCCGGTCGGCAAGCGACTGAATTTCATGGGACATTTTATGCATCTCTTTGGGTTTTTTTTGTTATATCAGGGTTTTAACCCTGCGCTTTTCAGCGCCAAGAATTGTAAAATGTCTGGGGAGAATCTATCGTCCAGAACGTATAATATATATACTGAAGAAAAAAAAAAAATAAATGAGTAGAGGATATAGGAAAAAAGTAGTTTCTTTCGATCTTACCGAGGGGAGTTTGCCACGTCGACAAAGTACTCCCAAGGAACACCTGAAAAATAAAAATTCTTATGATTCTGTATGTGTGCATATGTATGCTACCAACAAATCCAATAAAAACGAATTTTCAATTTCACTGAACATGTGCATACAATGCTGTCAGCAAAATGAGCTGATGATGAAAAATCTTGCTCAACATAGGTTTTTTTATCTTCTAAAAAAATTTCAATTAATTTATTTTTTCAATTAAAAACATATTGATTTTTTCAACCAATTAATTCTATAAAAAAGAATAAACTTTTTTCTATTTTAAATTTTATTGAAAAACTAATTTTAGGTAGTTTAAAAATTTATTCATATCAACTATGATAATTTATCGAATTTTGTTTTATATTTAGAAGATAAAATTTGATAAACTAAAATATCATTGCTTGTATGAATTTTTGGTTATTTAAATTTTTTATTGAGACAGTTCATTGACCGCATGTACTGAGATATTTAAACTAAGGTTGTTGACTTTTAACCAATATTGATTTTAATCTCAACTACTGTCACATAAAATTTAAATACAATTTTTAAAAATAATAGATAAATTTATAATTTACAAAATAAATAATCAACCGTGTTCTGAGCTTTAATAGGAACAAAAAAATTTGATAAAATTATATTTTAATAGTATAAAAATTTACTGGACAAAATAATGCATAAAATATATTGAATTTTTCAATAAAGGCATTGGCACGCGACAATATATGTTATATCATTGAAAATTCTTTGTTAAAAAATTTTCATTTTATGCCATAAAATATTTTTTAGTCTAGTATATATATTTTTTCATTTCTTTCCTTTACATAACTTAGAAAATCAATGATCTGAAAAAAAAGTATCCAACAAATTTACACATCTGTATATATTTGAAAATTTATATAATACCTAGCTGAAAGAATTTCATAAAAAATAGTAATAAAATTCAATAGAATTTTACCTCTATAATCCTGGATCATGCCAACACACATACACACTCACTCAGAATGCCTTGTATTTTGAGATTAAAATTATTTCAATATAATAAAAATACATTAAAAAAACAAAATAAAATTCTCATCCATAAAAACAAAAAAGAAAATAATTAAATTTTGAAAAACATTGAATGAAAATTATTTTGAAAAATGAATTATATTTTAAACTTGTATAATTAAAATTATTTATAAATTTAACTTGTAAATTTAAATTTAAATATTTTTGTATATTGAAATAATATGACATCTTGTTGTGCAAGGTCATAGAACTTTTGGTCTTTAAGTCAGCATCAATTAAACTGAAAAAAAGTTAAAAAGAGGTAAAATGATGAGATAGGCGGGGTATTTTGATAAAAGCACTATTAAGTTGCACATCTCAGTGTTAAATATATTTATAAAACGACAAAATGACGACAATTTTATACAGTAAAAATGTTAAAAGGAAGCCCAACACATCAGCAGACACAAGTGCAAGTGAGATTTCACTCTGACTTCATCAGTGTCTTTTCTCTTTTACTTGTCATTCTTGTTTTTCATTTGCCAGCACCATTATCCAATTTTAACTCTATTTTTTTTATTTTTTTTAACTCATTTTTTTATTTTTCTCCATACTATCCATGTACAAGTTAGTAAAGTGTGCATACATAAAAAATAATAATATTAAAGAATTTTTGCTTGAAAAAATGCTGTTAAAAAAGAACAATATCTTTTTTTTTTTTGAGAAAAACTAACATTCATTTAACCCATATCATCGTTTCGTAAAAATTGTTATAGTATTGATAGTAGGTTTTTTTTTTTCGGAATATATGTTGGTGAAAATTTTAAGCCTCAAGGGTTTTATGAAAATTTTGCAACATCGACAAAAAACAATGCGGTCATCAATGCACCAATCCATTCAACTTTACTACCACAATCTTATCATTTCTTCAGCCACTATTTTCACGATTTTTATTCCACCAGTTTAATACATACCTACATTGCTTTTTTTTTTTTGTATTATTTTTACTACTTTTTATTCTTCTTCGTCTTGAATTTTTTTATTCGACTGACTCACCTTTAATTTCAAGTTTCAAGTATTTCCTGATTTTATTCAACAATCGAATTACAATTTTCAATATTGATTTTAAAACTCCGTTCAATATATTTATATTTAATGTCAATTATATTTTCTTCCAAGTCGAAAGAATAAAACAATACAATTTTAAAAATATCAGATAAAAAAAAATACAATTATATATAAAATACATTTTTTTGAATTGAAAAAGTAATTTTTTTTTTTTAATTTTTATTGAATCAATAATAAAGTTAAAACATTTTGTAATAAATATTTTGCTTTTTAAATATATATAAATAAATTTTAGTTTGAATATAAAATTAAAAATATTTTTTAAAATTAAACAGATGAATGAATAAAATTAAATATTCAAAAAATTATTAGAGAATGAATAATTCATGCCGGAATGACATTATCATTAAATGGTGAAATAATGGAATTAAAAAATTATTAAATAGAATATTATTTAACATATGAATAGTTGAATTATTATGTTGAAATTTGTAATTCACGTGTGTCACACACAACACAACACAAGAGTACACTTGAATTGAAATTCAACGAAGCATGATAACACAGATAGAGAAATACGTGTTTTTCGAAAAGAAAAAAATATAAAATAACTCAACCCTATGGTATTTTACAACAGCCCTTTCGAACTCAGCTCACATTCGAATGTTTCACTATGTCAAATTCGATATTGCTGTATGATTTAACTGTAAATCAAAATATCTATGCTGAATATTGTACGGATGTTCATCGTTTTTTATACACATCTATTGTTAAATTTATTTATAAACAGGAAATAAATAATCAAAAAAATATTATTTATTATTAAAACAATTTTTATATTTTATATTTAACAATAATAAAAATACATTAATCATTTTTTTAATTTTTTTTTTTTTATAGAAAAACAAAAAATATAATAATAAATTTTATATGTTGAAATTTTCGCTTGAAGTAATGATGGGATTATGCCAAATGAATAAATAAAGGTTAAAAAAATTTTACAAAAACTTTAAACTGATATAAAAATAAAAATCCGCGACATCCAGACAATTTTTTTTTTCTTCTTTTATTTTATATATCTTTTATATTTAATTTTATTTTATGGAGAAAAAAAAATGTTTTTAACAACATTTCACTCCTTTCATACTTGGATGCTCAAAAAGTGCATAACTTTTCTGCTTGCAAAGTAAGTTGGTCATGAAAAATATAAGAAACTTGAAAAAGTTAAAGAAATGTCTTTCAGTTTCAAATGCGCGTTTTCATGCTGAGATATACATGGAGGTTATTGCCAACAACTTGCTTTTAAAATAAGTCCAAAAAAAATATATAAATAAGAATAAAAACAACTTGTAAATAAATTATAAACCATAAAAACAATTTGATGAATTTTTTTTTGAAAAAAAAGTAAAAACATTACGTCAGTAAAATAAAATAATAAACAAAAAACTTTATTATTATTTTATAAATATTTTAAAAATTTATATTTCAAATTTTATATTTAATTAGTTGTTCTTCGTTTAAATATTATCTCACATTAATATTACATTTTTTTTTTTTATATTAATCAAACTCATTAAAATTTACATTTATTTCACTTGCCAATCGGATACGCAGAATTTAGCTATACAATCGGATCAACACACAATCAGCTCAGCTTACAATCATATATCAAACCATCAAACCCATCATAATTAAAAAATAATTTCAAATAAATAAAAATTCATTAAAACGTAATAAATACTTTGTTAATTAAAATAAACAATTTAAAAATCCATCAGCAACTTTGAGCAAATAATAATTCAAATAAATTGATAGGATGAAAGTAAATAATCATAAAATCAATTAATATTATTAATATTTTAATTAATAATTTTTCTCTATCAATGTTTGAACATTAAATTTGTTTGTATTCTTTTATACGGTGATGTAATATTTTTTTAATAATAATCCTAATTCGTGTATCGTTTAATTTAGCTAAAGGGGTTGATAATAGTTCCATGCCAAAAGGGGTTGTATATCAGTGGGCTAATTAAAATACCATTTAATTATTTACCTAATTATAGTTTAATAATAAATATATAAAAAAAATCATTTTAAATTTAATAAAAGTATTTTTTTTTTTTGCTTTTTAATCAGTAAAATATTTAGCTATTATATTGTAGTTTTTATCTTTTAATAATAATTATATTTTTGACAATAAAAAGGTTTTTTAAAAATAAATAAATAAAGATAAAATGAAGAAGGTTCCGGTTGTTACGTAAAAGACTATTTTTTATTCATTTTATTTTTTTTTTTTTATCAACTGCAATAATGAAATTCAGTTCCACCGACTTAAACGCCATTTCGACAAAGACAAAAGAAGTTTAAAAAAAAGAAAATTTTATATATATAATTGCGTGTCTGAAGATGTTGAAAATGAAAAATTTGCATTTTAGTATTTAAGAATACTTTAACAACGTTTTTAACTCTTTTTTTTCTTGACAATAATGAGTTGAATTATTTATAAAATAATAAAAGCAATAAAAAATATTAAAAATAAATGATTAAATATTTTTTTTTTAGAACATCGAAATCCAGAACCACCAAGAATCAATGAAAGAGTCAATCCAGCACCAATAAGAACTGGTGAAACGATTGTTTTATCTTGTATATCACAGGGTAATCCACCACCAATGTATCAATGGTTTCGTGAATCAATAACTGGTACAGATGTTATTATTAATTCCGAAAGAATTCATTCACGTGCTGGTGTACTTGTTATACAATCAGCTAGAAATGAAGATTCTGGTAGATATGTATGTCATGTTAATAACACTGCTGGATCTGAAAGAATTGAGCTTGAAGTTACAATTATAAGTTCATTGTCTATTCATCTATCACCTCAACAGGTAATATTATTATTTCACTTATTTTTTTTCTACTGTCAACTTGTTTTCTTAATTTTATTGATAATTTTACAATTTATTTATTTAGTTATATAAACAACTGTTGATTATTTGTTTACTTTGTTTATTTAATAAAAATATTCTGTATATTTTTTTAGGTGACTATTGATCTTGGAAAAGACGCCAAGTTTCAGTGTGCTGTAACTGGACAACCAACTCCACTTATTTCCTGGGCAAAAGATGGACTTCCGGTACGTGAAGGAGCTGGTAGAATGAAAGTACTTGGAAATGGTGGTTCTATTTTACACATATCAACAATAACAAGAGATGACAAAGGCATGTTTCAATGCTTTGCCAAAAATGACTATGAAATGATTCAAGCAACTGCTGAGCTTCGACTTGGTGGTAAGTTATTATTTATACTTTTGTTTATCCCAATATTTATTTCGACAATAACAAAATTGCATAAATTAAAAA
>JAPYYR010000427.1:0-46634 GCA_030523065.1 Aphidius colemani
GACGAGTGAGTAGTAATTTGAATTCAAATTACTACTCACTCATTATACGCTCCTAATAAAACCGTCCAAATTTTCGCTTGAAAATGTAGTCGGGTTTTATCGTATTTAATCAACTTATACATGGAAAAAATTGAAAATGATGTCTAATTGTTCCTTTAATGTTTTAAAATAAATAATTAATAAAACGAAACATATATATAATATTAATTTGACTTTATTTATTTATTTAATTGTGTTTTAATTATTTTTTTATCAAAAACGAAAAAAAATTCGTAGAAAATGTGTACAATCTTGTTTTTAATAAAATTATGTTCATTTGTTTTCAATCCACTCTTTGGTTGTTTTTAAATTTTAATATTTATTCTGCTTACTATGATGATGATGATGAGAAATAATAACGTTTTATATTTTTTAAAGAAAGTAATACTGGAATCATTACTGGCAAAAATAATGGAATATAAACTGCATATCTGAAAAAAAAATTAAATGAACTATCAAAAAGATTATTTAGAAAAAATAAATAAATAATAATATAATTTACTTTTGATCATCTGGAAAATATAAAAGTGCTAGTAATGATGGATCAGTGAATGCAGCCTCAGCTGTAATAAATGCCTCTTTGCTCAATAAAAATCCCTCAGTTAAATAACCATTTTCCAATTTATTTGCTGATAGCTCAACAAGATTGAGAGCATTTTTAATACGATTACCAACTGTTTCAGTAATGACAATATTACTTATTTCACCCAACAATTGAGCCAACGATTGCAGTGTAAGTTTAGCTGATGTTAGCTGTTCTATTGCTCGGATTCTCAGTAATGCATCCAGTTCCCAATCACGAGGCTTTGAGCCAACAAGAGGTGTTACTTGAGCCCCAGGAATAATATCCTCCTTTCATACAAAAAAAATAAAAAAAACAATATCATTCAATAAAGATTAATACTCTGATTAATTAATTAATTCTAATATTCATATAATAATATATTTTTTTACGGGATCTGGTATGCCAATGAGAACTCTGAGCTGTGCCAAAAATACTCCCATAATAGTAACATCACTTGGAACAACTTCAACAGGTTCATCTGATTTAGCCTCTTCACAAACATCTGCTGGTGGATTTGAAATAATAACACCACCCCATCTTGGTGATAAAAATGCTTCTACATTATTTAAAAATTTTGATTTATGTCCAGCTTTTGTATAAATATAAATTGGTGAATTTTCACATGGCACAGCATATGCAACTAAATTAATACATGGATGAAGACTCATCTGTGAACCTAAATTATTTAATAATAAACTTTAATATTTTTTATAATAAACTAAAATAATAATAATACATTAAAAATTAATTGCTTACCCAGTTTTTTTTCTAATGGTGTTATTAATTGTGGTAATACATCTTCTGATAGTGCATAATGTTTACCCAAGCGTGTACTATCTTGAACAAGTTTTGGCTTAACATCCAAAGGCATCAAATAAAGCCACTGTGATTTAACTGAATAATTTGCAACAATTGATAAATGTTGTAAAAATGGTTCAATATAATTTTCCGAAAGTTGTGCTAAATTTAAATTGATTTTTAATTTTTCTGGATTTGGATTAATCATTGTCAATAAAATATCATAAGCTGGACTTGCTGGAAATCTACGACGATTGTCTTCATCAAGACTGTATTTTGTTGGATCAGCAAGAGCATTTCTTGTCAATGCCAATGATTTATCACGTAATATCCATTGTGATAATATTTGAGCAAGTTTAATACCACCTGATTTAAAATAAAATATATATTAATGTAAATATGTGTTGTTGATGTTGTAAAAAGACAAAACTTACTTGTATCACTGGGATAAAATACACTTCTACTTGTACCAACAACAACACTGTACAAATTTGGTGCTTCAAGTAATAATAATTCACCAACTTGAAGGTCAAATGAACTGGCAACTTTTTCATAATCAGATAGTGTAAATGATGAGCTGATAAGACTTGATGATATCACCTCATGGCTAACATTAACTTTGTACAACTCTGAAAATAATTCAATTAAATAAAATTAATATTTTTATATTTTCTTATTTAATTTTAAGAAAATTTAAATATTAAACTCACCAGAATTGTGAAAAAATTTCGTTATTTCATCAGTAAGTAATTTAGCACGATTATCTGAAGTTGCTGCTAAATATATTTTGCAGTAAATTTTAGTTTCAAGTTTTGATAAAGATGCAATTCCTGTGTATGGAAGATCAGCTCTTACTACAGCTGTGGTATGCCACCAAAGTGGTACACCAACACCAAGTAACAAAACAGCAAATGATATACTTGCATAAACACGATATTTAGCTGAAAAAAAAAAAAACAAAACATAGATTTAATAAAAAACAAAATAATATTTATTTTTACAAGGGCAAAATTAATGTCAAAATATATATATTTTTTCTTTAAATATTTAAAAAAAGTCATCATTGTTATTTTAAAAAATATTATAGACCTTGAATATAAACAGCTTCCTCAAGAAATAATGGAACAGTGCCAATGAGGGTTGGAAGGAAGCTACACAAAAAAATGACACTGACATTATACTAGAAAATAATTTCAAGCTCATCATCATGCACGTGTAAGTAAACTCAAATTTTATTTATTTTATTTATTAAAATATATATTTTTCATAGTACAAATTAACTTGTGTTGAATTAAATTGTCGTTAAAATATTATCAATTTAAAAATAGCAATATTATTTTGTATTTTACATAAGTCATTTTAAATACTTTATGACGTAATATTGATACTCATGCCAATTGAGTTGACAAAAAAAAAAAAAAAACAACAAATATTAATAATGTGTTTTTATTTGTTACTTAATCTTTTTCCTGTTAGTAAAACTATCATGTGTTTCGAGCTTTTTAATTTTTTGTTTTGCCATAATACATAAACAAATTTATATTTAAAAATATATTTGGTCAATGACCTTGACATTATTATATTTATTGTGAATAATTATTTTTTTAAATTGTCATCAAGTGTTATCTATTCAAGTACAAAGAGATTTTTTTTACTGATTTAATATGTAATACGTATCAGCATGAGACAATCATCATCTAGATCATCTTGCTTTTTTGTTTATATTTATTATTTAGAATGTGTTGATTGAAATTCAATAGCCAATAATATTTATAAATCTAACTGTTGTTTTTTTATTTACAATTTAAATTAGTTTAAAAATATAATTTTGTAATATTTTTAATTAATATGCAACAGATAACATCTTGAATGACAGACTTCATCCTTGTCAGAGTGTTTAATAAATTTTCAATTACTCTAGAATTTATATTTTAAATAATTTTAATAATTTTATCACACACTCTGCATCATCATCATCATTGTGATTGATCTGTTTTAATATTTTTTTATTATTTTAAATATTCTATTATCGCATCAAATAGATAATCAATATAGATATTAAATTTATTTAAAAAATCAATCAGCTATCAATAAAAAATATTTTTTAGATAATATTTTTACAATTATTAAAACACACTTGAGCCATCAGATATCAATTCAAGTGTTTGTATATTCAAGTCTTTTTTTTAAGTTGAATAGTCTTTTAAATAAATTGAAGTCAATGATGTGATATTTTTTTAAATTGCAAATCATCATAAAAGTAACTGCAGAATATTGTTGAGTTAACATTAACATAACAAGAATGAGTTAAAATAATTACAAAATAAAAAAGTAACATCAAGCTGAGATTTATTATTAGAATATTGAATAAATTATAGCTTGATGTAACTGATGATGATGATGATTTGATGATACAAATTTTACTGCAATGGATATCTAAAGGTTACTGAATAAATGTATGCAATTGACAAATCTAAATGATGCTTTGAGATAATTTGTCGAGAAAATATGTCGCATTAAATGACCAAGATAATATTAATTTTTTTTTCTTTTTTATATGTATATTTTCTTTGATATGTTGGATGGGGTGGTGACAAATGTGGTGACTGAGTAGGGGCCCAGAAAAAGAACAGAAGACCCGTAACAACTTGACAATTTGCAGTAGCTAATCAGAGTCTTAATCATATTGTTCATATTATTTTTTGTCATATACTTGTTCATTTTAAAAATATTTTAAAACCATTAATAATTTAAAAACTATTTGTTTCGTGAGATAATTTAATTTAATTTGGAAAATTTTTCATGTTTATTCATGAATTTCTAATAACTGATGTTAATATTTAATTGTTTAATTGATTTTTAAATAAATTTTATAACAAAGGTAAGTTGTGATTAAAAAATTATATAAATACTTTGATTCTATTTAAAATACTGGCTTCAAGATTAAAAAATACATGTGGAGTATAAATAGATTTAATTTTTATGTGTTGATATTATTAACGGTAAATTTGTATGGAAAATTATATGATGAAAGAAGGTCATTGCAAAGTGCAACTTGACCTCTTTTGAAAACTATTTTTATATCAGGAAAAAAAAAGAAATTTAGATTTTAATTAATATTGCAAAGCTTGATGATGTCATTTATTAAATACTAAATTATTCATTGAACTTGTCATTAACGTCATTCTATTTCCTGAATAAAAATATTACTTTTTACAATGAATTTTTTAATTTTATTTCATTCAGTTTAATAATAGTAAAATTAATAATAAATATTTTATTAATTTTAAATTTATCAAATGAGTTTAATAATATTTAAATTTATCACTAGACGCATATCAATTTATAAAACTGATTGACAAAATGAACAAGTATATATTTAGCTCAGTCTGCCAATTGACCAGAGACTAAAAGTGCATAGACTCTGACATCGTAATCAATGCTACAACTGAAAAAAATATCCACGTTTTTCACTTAAAGTTAAATATTAATTTAAGAATTTATTTGGTTTTTTTTTGTTTTTTAAATTATTAAATATAGCAAATGCAGTGGCTATTGTAATTTTATAAATCAAGATGACTAGAACAGATGATATTTCCATAAATTTGGAAACAAAAATGTATGTTTTTTAATAATAATTATAAAATATTATATTGAAATTTAAAATAATATTGAAATAATTAATTTATCTATTTATTTTTTAAAGGCCCGTAAGAAAAGATAGTTTCATTTTTCTTCTTGGAAGATTTATTTTACTTTATTGGAAAACTATTATTTTGATATTATGGCCAATTGTATTACTTCCACTTGTCATTATAAACAACAAAGAGGTAATAATATATTTATTTTATTTCAATTATCAGAATGAATTATTATCTAAATTTAATTTTTAAATTTAGATGTACAAATGTCTTTATGTGGTAACACTTATGGCAATGTTTTGGGTAACAGAAGTATTACCTCTTCCAATAACTGGATTAATTCCAATAGTACTTTATCCACTAATGGGAATTCTTAGTACAGCTCAAACAGCTGATTGTTATATGAATGACACAACAATGATGTTCATAGGAAGTCTTGTTATTGCTGTTGTCATTGAGAGCTCTGGTCTTCACATGAGAGTTGCATTATTAATCATCAAACTCATTGGTTGTAGTCATCGAAAGTAAGCTTCAATAAATTTATATAAATTATTTAATTATTGTTTTAATTATATTCTTCTTGTTTATCATCAGCTTGAGCCTTGGTTTATTTTCTGTGACAATGTTCATATCAATGTGGATATCAAATACTGCTGCAACAGCAATGATGATTCCAATTGTTGATACTGTTTTGCTTGAACTTGAAACGGTTAATATATTTAATAAATAATTTAATATTTAAAAATTGTATTAAGTCAATGATGTATTTATCATTTTTAGCAAGGACTTGGTGATAGATTTATTTTTGATGAATCAAGTGCCGAGGGAGAAGAAGAACAAGGTGTAGAAAGGTAAAAAAATTAAAAAAAAAAAACAATTTACTGATTGATAAATTATAAATGAAAAAGAAAAATTAATTTGTGATATTTTGATGATGCAGACAGAAAAAACCTACACACACTACAATGGTGTATTATTTATCAGCATCATATGCATCAAGTATTGGAGGAATTGGTACACTTGTTGGAACTGGAACAAATTTGACATTCAAAGGAATTTATGAAGAGTAATAATTCCTAATAATCAATATAATTTTAAATGTTTTTAAAAGTTGTATTAACAATGTAAAAATATTTACAGACGATTTCCAAATAGTCCAGGTATAAATTTTGCATCATGGATGCTTTATACTGTGCCAGCAATGATTGTCATGGGTATTTTAACTTGGTTTTGGCTACAAATAATGTACATGGGATTATTTAGGCCAAATAGTAATGATGCAAAAGCCATTGACATTGGTAAACATGGTGAAAAAGTTGCTACATCAGTTATTGATAAAAAATATAAAGAACTTGGACCAGTTAAATGGAGTGAATGGATTGTTGGTACATTATTTATAACAGTTTTGTTACTGTGGTTTTTTAGAAAACCAGGTTTTGTTAAAGGATGGCCTTCATACATCACTGACTTGTAAGTTATTTATTAATTAATTTGATAATGATAAATTTTATAAAATAATTTTATTTATTTATAGACCAGTCAAGGATTCAACAGCAGCAATTGGTTTGACAATTCTTTTATTTATAATTCCATCAAAACTTGATTTTTTAAATGCATTTAATAGTGATCCAGATAAACGACCAACAAAATCATCACCAGCATTATTAACATGGAAAATGATACATGAAAAAATGCATTGGAGTTTGTTATTTGTTCTTGGTGGTGGTTTTGCAATTGCAACTGGTAGTTCAAGTTCTGGTTTGTCTAAAATGTTGGGTAATTCATTGTCTGGTTTAGAGGATTATAATTCTTTTACAATTCTTGTTCTTGTTTGTTTATTTGCTGAGTGTGTTACTGAACTAACAGCAAATGTTGCTGTTGCCAATATTATTCTTCCAATTTTAGCTGAAATGGTAATTGTTTTCTTCTTTTTTTCTTCTATTTTAATCTCGTTGTTATTTTTTTTTTATAAAATTTTAATTTTTTACAGAGTCGAGCTGTACATCTTCATCCATTATATTTGATGCTTCCAGCAGCAATGTGCTGTTCATTTTCATTTCATTTACCAGTTGGTACACCACCAAATGCCATTGCCAGTGCTGCTGGTCATATTAAAACAAATGATTTTATCATTGCTGGAATTGGACCAACAATAATCACTCTTATTGTCACAGTGTTTTCTTGGAATACTTGGGGTGTTTATGTATTTGATCTTTATGAGTATCCATCATGGGCAGAACCATTAAATACCACATTAACATCTTCTTTGTAATTTATTTAAATCAATTTTTCATCATTTTCATCATTATCATTTAGTCTTTTTCTAAATTGAGATTTTATCTTTTTTTTTTTTGTACATATAATTTTATCATAAACAATGTATTTAAAAAAACAAAACAAATAAATTGAAATTTTTAAAAATACCTGGTTAATGTTTTTTACAATAGTCTTGTAATTATTAATAAATTTTTAATTATTTATTTGGCTTACCATCTGTAGGATTGTCCTTTGGAATTACTTCACTTTCATCAGCCATTTCATTAAAATAATTTGTTTATTTTTTATACAAACAACAACAGCAATAAAATATTGTTTATTTACTTTATATAATCAAGATAAATATGACACATTAACATATAAATATAGCCTATTATTTCGATAATAAATCAAACCTTTAAAACATTTTTCTATACACTTTATTTATTTATTTTTTACTTAAAAAAACACGATAACAATTCATTCCTTTGTGTTGACTATAACAATATAAATAGCAACAATTATTTTTTTACTTTAGCTACACCTATAATGTGTGTACATGTATGTGTGTATAAACAATTAAACAAATAAACATGACTTTAAATAATTCTGCTGAATTCCACTAGATGGTTTCTAAAAAACGCTAATCCATAAATGTCCATATAAAAACACATAAAAATATTAAATTTGTAATAATTTGAAGATATTTATTTATTTTTAAATTAATAAAATTTTAACTACTCCATAATTTGTATAACTTATTAATCATATATAATTACGGTATAATTTTTATATAAACGATCAATAAAAATAACACCTGATCCTACTAAAACATCATTATTTATAGTTTAAAAAATACCATAAATAATTCAATATAATCATGAAACGAAAAGCGAAATTATCCTCATTAAGTTTTCATACAAATAGAGTAAATGTTATTGTTAATATATTTATCAACAATAAATAACAATAAATAAGTTGCGTGCGCATTGTTAAGGTTATGTTTTATAATAATAGATAAACCCACACGGTTACATATGTATTTATGTATATCTCTCTCTAGATTCCAAAGAAAGAAAAAAAAAAGTTAACATCGTGATAATAAAGTTCGAGTTCTCGTGTAAGTGACGTACTTGTTTTTGACAAAGCTTACTTGTAATGCATATTATTTATATTTCTATTCAAGCCTAGGGCAATATAATGAAATAAAATATAATTTTCATGTCTTTAACTGTTGTTCACCGTTATTTTACATTGACAAAAATTACATTAAGTATGCCATACGATTGATTGATCAAGGTGTATTATAAACCAACATAAAAACTAGAGATAAAATAACTGAAAATCACGGAAGTCAAAGAGAGAACGACAACGAGGAAAAAAAAATAATAATAATTTTGTAAGTAGAGAGGCACTTGGCAAGTTTGATTTCGCAGTTGACCCATGTTCAAGGACTCGTGTCTCATAATTTTTACAATATTTATACTCCGGAACATCAATATTTTTGGTATTTATTAGTTTATCATTTTAATTATTAAATGTTGACTTTTTTTTTTTGTTTAAAAATAATCAATTAAAGTGTGTAGCGTGTATGTTTTCTTGAAACAAGTGGAAATGTGTTAGTGGCTACTGATAAATCTGTTGGAAAAAATATAAAATTATTGATATAATTTTATTAATATCCTATTTACACTATTTAGGTAAATTTATATTTTTTATTTTATTATTATGTAATTATGATTTTGATGATGATGATGGTTGTGATATTGTTTGTCTAATTGGCTGTATGCTATTTCTATTTTTGCAGGATTCATAAATTGTTTCATGGATTTTGATGATTTGAAGATTCAAGGCATTTCTAACAATACCAAATGATATTGCCGTTAAATAGAGAATATTTGTTATCCATTTTGGTGTATCTAAACATATAAATACTTTCATCAGTATTTCAAGGAACATTGGTGTCCATAGTGCAACTGCTAGTATCAATGATTTCCTAAATATGTCTGATAATTTTTGGACTTTTTGAGTTTCTTTATATAAAATCTTTCTTATATTATCATTAATTTTTTCATCATCTTCACTAGTGTCTGTAAAACAACGTGGTGTTGTTGATTTATTGATGTTCATTGTTGATGATTTAATGCCATTATCAACGAGACTAGATATCAATAATTTTTCAAGAATATTCAAGCATATATATCTTGCTCTCATGTTTAATATTGTTGATAAGACTATCGGCAATAGATATATCATTATTAACAATATAAATATATGAATCCGTAAAAATTTTGTTGATATAAAACACTGATTTTCCATACAATTTGAGGATTTTGTGCTGTTACTGTTGAATAGATTATTATTAACATCATACATTTGTTTTTTCAATCGTTTTTCATATTGTAAATAGTTTTTTTTATCTTTGACATTTATAGTTTTATTAGCAGAGCTTATTTTTTTAATAATGTCAGCGTAAATTTGTTGATTTGATTTAATGCTATTGTTAAAGTTATTCATTGGTATTGTTGAACTTGGAATCGTAATTTGTGTTGTTGATTCTATTGGCAAATAACTTGCAGCTGTTGATTCAATTGTACTATTTTTAATTAACGCTTCAAATAAATTTATTTCCTCTTGTTCATCTGATTGATTTGATTCTGTTAATTTTGTGTTCATAAACTTGACAACATTTGATAGCTGTTCCGGTTCATATGAGCTTTGTGAATTTTCAGTTATTGAACTTGAAGTGTTAATGACTGATTCAACGATTCCGTATATTTTTGAAACAACTTGATCAATTTCGGGACTTGAGTTATTTGCATCTTCCAGAAAAGTCAATTGCTCAATATAATTTTTATCATCAGTTGTGTTTAGTTGAATTGTCTTTGACATGTTGCCTTGATCAAAATCATCATAGCAATTATCAAATGGAAAATTAGTTGTGAATGTACAAAACATTTCATTTGACCGCAAAATATTATCATTATTTTCCCAATTTGCAAGATTTAATATTCCAGTTAAAAATATTGGTATTATCCATTGGCTTGCGATACCAAAACTCGTTAATGCTTTTCTTCTTTTTGATGATGGATTAGTTATCAGCTTTTCACTTTCACTCAATGAGCTATCAATAATTTCTCCACACTTTGCTTGAACACATGTTACATCAAAGTTACATTGAAACGATACACTCAACAATGAAATAAATGTATTTGCAAATGGAATTAAAAATATTGCATAATGCATTAAAATTGTTTTAAAATTACAATTAAATTCTTCTGTTTCCACGGTGTCTAATGACATAGTTCCATTATTCTGCTCGAGTATCTTTATAAAATTCTGTAACTGTAGATCATTCGATAGTTGTGATGCGTTTGGTTTTGTTGATTCAAATTTATTTAAAATCAAAATAATAGCTGTCATTAAACTACTAAGTACATCAGATATTGCTAGGAAATAATGTGATGAACTTTTTAAAAGTTTAAACTTTCTTTTAACAATAATTGTTAATGATATAAAACTTGAAATAATTAATGCCGTTGCAGCTGTTATTATAACACTTGTATTCATTTTGTACCTGTCTTTGTAGTGTCTATTTTAAAACTGTTTTCAAGTTAATATAAATTTAAAGTAAAAATATTGTTTGATAGTATTTGATGATGTGGGTAATTATTTATGACATGTGGGCTTTTTTTTTTTATCCAAAAAATAATAACTGTATGATTGTTAATGATGAGGGCCAAGTTACTGATTTAAAACGATTATTTAAATTTACAGACAATCAACATGTCGATCCGAAGAAGTACAGATCCTGAGATGACACAGAAGATATGGGATGGAATAAAAATAACAATACACCAAAAAAACTCTCCAACTAATGAGCGTTTGATAAAACATTTTGTTAGAGTTTATGGTTCATCAGAAAAATCAGTCCAAGAAGAGTTAGATAAAGCCGCTAATGATGGTCTTATAATATTAAAAAAAGGACAATCAAAAGGCATTGACCAAGATAGTTATAAATTACCAATTAATACAGTTATTTATGATGATGGTTATGATTGGTATTGTTTCAAGTGTCAAGAGAATGGTTTTGTTGAAAAATGTGCAAATTGTTTTAGAGTATATCATACAGCTTGTTATTCACCAACAAATTCAATAACAAACCTTTGTGAATTTTGTGAAAAAATAAGTACTGATTCATATGATGATATTGAAGCACTTAATCATATTCTTGGTTTTACATGTGGCCATTTAAAAGCAAAATTACCACCAGAAATAACAAATAGAACAATAATACCAGTCAATGCTAATGTTGCTACACCACCTGGTGCATTAAGAGGACCAACTTGGATTAGCGAAGGTGAAGATTCATGGCGTCCAGATATTTTAATTAAAAATCATATGGATCTTGCTATCATGGAAGCTAAAACAATTAGAAAAGAATACACATGTTTAGCTGAATTTGAAGCAGATGCACATAATATTTTACATAATATTATTATTTATCATGGAGGTAATATATTTGTTGTTATTAATTTAAATAATATGTAATTACTTATCATCGATTTTTTTTTTTATATAGAAAATAGTGCAGTTGGTGAAATGGGTGTACAAATGTATGAAGATTGTTGCTATGATTTAAAAGAAATTCGTAGATGTGCTGATTGTTATAAAATATCAAATGAAAAAGCTGACAAAATGTGGTTTTGTATACCATGTAATCCACCACATAAACTTGTTTATGCCAAACAAAAAGGATATCCATATTGGCCAGCAAAAGTTATGGAGTTGAAAGATAATGTTTATGATGTTAGATTTTTTGGTGGACATCATATGCGGGCAAATATTGAAAAGATTTTCATACGACCAATAACAGCTAGTTTACAAAGCTTACAGGTAATAATTAAACTACATACATATGAACGTTAATAAAAAACATAAAAATTGGATGACCATTCAATGTGTTATTTTAAAATAAAACAAAAACTATATTATGGTAGATTAAAAATATATTAAAAATTCAGGTTTAATAAAAATTAAACAGTAAAAAAATATTTACTGTTTTAATTAATAAAAAATTCTTGTACAGCCGTCGGATAAAGGAAAGTGGAAGGAAATGAAGGTATGCACAGAATAATCCGACAAATGTTTTCCTCGCAACAAAATTAATATTATATTTTTTTTTTTTTTGACAACCCTTCTCAATTGTCCAAGTAATTTATCTGCGTAGTTGTAAAGAGAAAAAAAAATATTACAAAAGGTATTTATTATCATTAAATAACAATAAAAAAACTTGAATTAATTTTTATTTTAGATAAAAAGATCAACAGCATGGAATAGAGCATTTGATGAACTAAAGTTTCATCAAAATTTACTGTCAAAAGGTGGAAATAATCGTCATTTAACATGTGACTTGAAGGATGACGGACCAACACCAGCTAAAATAAGAAAAACAGGAATAAAGGTACCATCAAATGGAGCATCAAAAATTATTAAAGACTTACGTGTCAAAGTAGCACGTTTGACATCAGGTGGTCTTTTTGGACTTAATCAGGATATCAAAAACGAGATTAAAAGTGAAGGATCAATGAAGAACAGTAGCAGATCAACAAGTGAAGAACGACAAGTACCACTACTTCCAGTTGCTGAGGATGAACCTACTGCTGAAATTTTTGGTACGTGTCCATCAAGGTTGAGGAAGGAAGGATCACAAGAGGACATGGTTACATCAAGCTGTCAAGAGCCAAGATCAAAATGTGTTCAAGTACAAACTGATCAAGCAGACTCAGCACTAGCAAAGGTAAAATATAATATATATTTTTTTAAATTAAATTATAATTTAGTTTAATTATTTTGAGATTTAAATTACAACATTCATGTCCAATATGTGACTTGCTTTTGACTTGTCATTGATTCTCTTGATTTTTTTTTTTAATGATATTTTAATTTTCTATCAAATGAGATATTAAAGAATAAGGATAAATGTCTTATCATAATAGATAATGATAAGAAAACATTTACGCGTTAGAGGATGAATCATTTTATTTCTTCATTATACATATATTGTGTGTTAGACATATATTTACGTGTGAAGTTGCCATATGTTATTTTTCTGCGTCATCGATAGGCGCAATATGTACTACATGAACCAGCAGGGAAAAAAAAAAATTCTACAAAATACTTATCAACTCATTGTCCCCACTTTAATTATATCATTGTCATTAAATAATATTTATATATTTTTTTATAAATATTTAATTTAACTAATGGAAGTCAATCAACTGGTACAATAAAATAATCAATATATTTATTTTATTATCAAATAACATGTCATTTATTTTTAGGTAAGACGAGAACGTAGAACATCAGAACAACCAACTACAACTAATATCGAAAAATTACGACGAGAAATGGAGTATGATAAATGTCGTGAATTGGAACAATTGCAAGCTGATCATGCTGCTGAATTACGACAATTAACTGAAAAACATCAACAAGTTATATCAGAAATAAAAAAGAAACAATGGGTAATTATTAGTTAAAGAATTTAAAATTATTAACAAAATGTATATTATTATTTATGTTGTCGATTGAATGATTTCAGTGTTATAATTGTGAAAACGAAGCAATTTATCATTGTTGCTGGAACACAGCTTATTGCAGCACTGATTGTCAACAAATACATTGGCAACGTGAACACAAAAGAATATGTCGACGTAAACGCTAGTTGACACCACACTGTACAATCGATATGTACAATTCAACAAACTCTAAAAAAGCACTGTGGTGGTAAAAAAAAAAACAAATTAAATCAAGTAAAACATCTATTAAATAACTCATTTAATAAAATTTCTAATAATATCAATTTGATGATAAATTATGAAAGTCTTTTAGAATAATAATTGACTCTAATTATATATAATGTAAAAAAAAAAAAAAAAACAAAAAAAAAATGAGCTTAAGTAATCATTGACCACTATTTCAACTATAAAATATAGATGAGAAAAAAGAAATTAATTGACAGACTTAATCATGTCAAATATGCCTCGATAATAATTTTTATAAAATTAGAAATAATTTAAATTGATAACTTGAGTTTCTATAAATTTTTAAATCTATTATAAATAATCATTTCAAAAAAAGAATTATATATATATATATTTTTTTTTTCTTCACTTTGATTTTCATCATGACCATTGTTTTGATAAGCTCAAATTTGATAATAGTATTTTTTTTTGTACTAAAACAAAATCATTACTACGTTGATTTATAAAAAATAATAAATTTTACTTGTTTTGGAAAAATTAAAAAAGAAAAAAAAAGTAATCATGTTATGTTTAAGTGTATAGAATTTTTATTTTGTTGTTCGAATTAACAGTCAATCATTGTTGAAATTAATTTTTATTTTTTGAAATGTCCAAAATTCAATATAATAATTATTAATTTTTCTACACAATTCGAAGAATTTTGTTTATTTAATTGTGGAAATTACTCATTTGTAATATCTTTAATATAAAATCAAGTGGTTTTTTTTTGTATAAAAAATTGAATATTTCTAATTATTTTTAGTTTTATAAAATTAATTAATAGAAAAAAAAAAAAAACAATAAATATTAAATAAGAGTGTTGTTGTTGTTGTTATTGTTTTTTTTTTTTTTTTTTTCTTTTATATAGTTTATAGATAAATGATAAAATAAAATAAAAAAAACAACAAGATAAATAAAAATTTGATTTATACGTAAAAAAGAGTTTACAAAAATTACAACTTGTTAGAGTACGATTGTTTATATTACAATAAATTAACCGTCAAAGTTGTTGCAAATATAAATATTGTTATTAAAAAAAAAGCAAACAAATAATAAATTATTGACAACAGCTACTAACACACTTGTATGAAAATCTACATTAGTAAATTTAAACAATAAATTAATGTTAATTAATATTGTTTAGTTTGCTGATTTGCTATAACTTCTTTGCTAGCAATTTCAAGAGTCATTTGTCCTTTTTCAATGTTATCAGACACCACAACAAATCCAGATGTATCCAAACTGTCCATTGAAAGTTTATTTAATAATTCAATTTCTGATTTATCAAGTTTTTCACCCAGTTGTTTCAAGGCACTCAATATTTCTCCTCGTTTTTCTTCACTTATTTTTTTGCTCAATTTACCAAGTCTAGTATCTCTATCAATGTCAGCCAATCTATCACGTAATTGTTTTGGTTCTCTTTTACCAAACATTCTAATAACTGCTGGTGTTTTAAATGCAGCACTTATTGCTGCTTGTGTTGCCAGTTGCATTGATCCAAGTTCATCAACTAGTGTCATATCACCTATTATCATTCTTTGTAAACTTTCATTGAATTCACGAAGTTGTTCCATAGTATCTTCTTTTGTTTCTTCATACTCGGATGTATCCAATTCATCTCTAAAATTTATAATCAACACATTTATTTGCTAATATAAATTTATTTAATATAAAAAATATACCTGCATTCTTCTAGATCTTCCAATTGTTGTACCAATCTTTCCAATTGTTCTTCCAAATTTTGTCTCAATCTCTGAGTTTCATCTTTTCCATGAGAGCTCATTTTATATATCTAACAATCAACAAATACTTATTAATCAAATATATCCATCAAATTAAATGTGTGATAAATTGAATTACATACCTTATTGAATTTGTACAATGAATACCTCAGGTTACAGCGTTATCAAGTGAATCTTATCAGGACATACAATGTCAGTGGATATAAGTGGATATGAGTAAGAGCATGTGTTATTTTTACGACTTGGACTTGGAGATGACAATACTAAAATAATAATAAATCAACAACAGGAACAACCGGCATCGAAAGCACTCGAAAGCAAAAGATGATATTACTTTATAAATTGAACAAAAGATGGCACTAACAGTGTTACAAATAATTCGTAAACAAGTTTAACTCTTTTTTTTTTTTTTTTTTTTTATCTTGACAGCTGATTTATAATTATTATACAGTTAGTATTAATTATTTAAAATAAAATTCATGGAAACGGTGAGCATCATGTCACAATAGATAATTATAATCTATGACATTGCAAAAATTAAAAATATTACGTAATTGGATTCAATTTGTGGATTAAAAAAAAATTGCTAATGTGTTGTGTATGTGTGAGTGTGACAAGTTGAGAACCAACGGGAATTCGTTGAATAAAGAATTTCAAAAATTTTTTATTCTATATTAAATGCATTTGTAAACATCTGTGTAATGAATTTTATTTTTATTACAAATTCGCAAAGTTGGTAAAATTGCCGGCTTGTAAAATAGCGCGCGTGACTCCCCATGGCGATTAGCGAAATAGCGAAGCGGTTTTTCAGTGTTGCTTGTGGTGGCAGCGCATCGTGATCCGTGCTTTTTTTGTCTGAATAATATTTCATTCAATGTTTGTACGTCTTTTATTTTTAATATAAATTTTTTTTTCATATAATTATTTGTTGAGGAAAAAAAACAATTTAAACAAAAAATTAAACACAAATTTACAATTAATTTATGTTTAATTAATACAACAACAAAAGTGACTGATATAAAATCCAAAAGACTGAAATTTACAGGCATACAAATTAAAAAAAAAAAAGAATAGAGGGATGAACTTACGGATGTTACGTGGCCGCGCCCCTTGGCCCAGCAGCACCAGTGCTAAGAGTTGTGTGTGTAAATAATACATGTACACATAAAAAAAAAGTACATGTAAAGTGGTGTATGTGAACAAGCGATCGTGTCTTTTCATCGCATTCATTCGCTCATCGACTCCATAAAACTAAACTTGGCTAGTTAAAAAAATATTAAATTATTAAAAAAAATTTGACGTTCAATACTATTATTAATAAAAACAAGCTGTGTACAACGATGAGGATAGTTTTTTGTTGATTTAAAAAAGAAAGTGAATATAATAAAACGTGTTAAAATAAAATAGAAATATCTATGAATCTTTGGAGTCTCTATGTGGAACGAAAAGAGTTGTGGGGTTAAAATTTTTTTAGTTAATAAAAGTTCGGAGGCTATATTGTGTTTGTGATGAGCAGTATGCCGGCCAAAAGCAAGCATCATCATTATCAACAGTCACAGCAACAACAACAACAACATCATCATCAACAACAACAACAGCATCATCAGCAAACGCAACATATTATAAGCCAAGCTGGAGTAACCGGCACACCACAATCCTATAACACCGCTGTGACCAATCGTGCATACGTCACCCATGCCGGTGAGTTTTTTATTTTAATTATCATATTATCATTAATAAATATTCATACGTCAAAATAAATTGATGCTTGCTTGCAAATATTATTATTTATCTGACAACGCCGATGAGGCCAGGGGCAGGACAAACTTTTTTGCTCACGGCACAATTTTTTTACTTTTTTTTTTCGAGGTTAGGTTAGGTCAATTTAGTATTACTTATGTGATATGTCCTCCATAGTCCATCAAAATGTATTTAGAGTCAATATGTGCATTTTTTTTTTTTTCATCTTTTTTGCATTGCAGATATAATAAAGTTATTTTGTTTGATATTTAATATTTTCAATCTTTAACTAAATATGTAGTAGTTATTTTATATATTTAATAATAATAATTAGTAGGGTTTTTTTTTTTTTTTTTTTTTTTTTAAAAAGTTACATCTAGATAAAGAATAAAAAATAGCAAGCAGTTTGCCTTGTAAATTGGTTTTTTGACCCTGGATTTAACATACGCATGTAGCCAGCTAAATAAATGTTGACATGTTTTTGTTAACATTTTGTTAGTAGTAGTTTTCCTCATAATTATACTCCCACTCTTTTTTCCACTTGTCACTTCTTCCTGCAATCATCAGCCTCAATTTGTCAATCGTTATTATCGAATGACTCATCGAGGCTTTTTTTTCGTCCGTGGCCTAGCATAATGACCGGGTTTTTTTTGCAACAATTTCGTCATTTCCCAATTATTATTATTATTAACATAAGCTACATCTATGTAATTGATAGCTTGATTAGATATTTTTTTGAAAAATGCTAAAATAATTGCAAAAGTTACCGGCAATGTATGGTAAACTTTAAGGTTAGGTTGGTGTTAAAAGCGTGGCAATAAATATCTCTTAAAAAGACTTAAGACCAGTCTTCTCTAATCTTCTTGTTATCCCCTGTAAAATTTCTAAATTGCACACTACATTGCTCTATGTGCATTCATGCTTGTTAAAGATTTACAAGTTGATAGCTTCTACCTGTCGACCTGATTTAACTACTTTGATTTTGATTTTTTTACTTATTTAAATAAAAATAATCAATGATCCCTAGTCAAGACATTAAGATGAAATAACTAAAGAATTTTTTTTTTTTTTCTAACGAAAATTCTGCTAAATAATTTTACTTAGATGAAATGTTTCAAAGGGGCGTTTACTATGGCTATAAGCACAATAGTCACGTAGACCTAACAGTTTGAATTCTTTTAATCTTTCCAAGTATTACAAATTTTTTTTTTCTTTCTAAATTGATTCTAACATTTTTAAGAATTATTTCCATACTAATTTCTACCAGTATTATTATATTTCTTAGGTCGTCGACATTTTGGCTTTCTCCTTTCAATCTCGCTGGTTTTTTATTTTATATTTTCCACTTGATTATTGACTTGACTATTGGCTAGGTATTATCTTACATAGTCTATTGATAGATTTATTTTAATTTTATGTATATAAATTATTTTCCATTATTATTATCTACGTCAAGGGTAATTGTTGTTATCATAATACATAACGGATAAGGTACAGGCTGTTTTTAAATCCCAAATCTCATTTATTACCAAATAATAAAGTAAAATTAAGAAGAAGAAATTTATTTACTTGGGTTTTTTCATCTGATAATTATTAGGTTTAGATGTAATAATTTTTTTTTCTTGAATTTTATATTTGTCTAGTGTCTAGACATTGGAAATATTTTTTCTTATCATTAGAAAAATAACAGTTGAGGTATCTTCATATATAACATCTATTGATGTATTATTTCTTGGGAAAAAACAACTTGATAACTTCTTTTTTTCTCGTTACTCACACAACATGCTAAAAAGAAATTTTCCTATTGAAAAATGCGTATACTCGGCGGGAGAGAGGAACGACGACCTCGAGGATTTTTCGTTTCGAGGGGTGAAGTAAAAGGAAAACTGAGTGACGTGTGTTGAATTGGTTTATCCGTATATTGGCTAAAACAGGCTTAATGTAAGTCTTAAGTAGATTCCCGAAGAGAACCGAATTTTGCCGAGAATATTTGGTACTAGTCGTACTTAGTAGCGTAGTCCATGTACATGTGGCAATCAAGCCACACAGTACACACGTTCTTCATTTACTTTTATTCAAAAATTGATTATTATTTAAAAAAACTAATATTATTACAAGAACAATAACACTCAACGTTATCTTTATTTTGCTAATTAAAAACTAGGTTTTTATAAAATTATAAAAGACTGAATATATATTCAAATAAATATATTTTGAATATAAAAATATAAAACGTTAATTTTTATTATTGACATATTGACAATAATTGTTTTTTAATTAAAAGAGTAATTAAGTGAGTTAATTTTGTTATTTATACTCGTGTTAATTTTGGAGCATATGTTAAAAATAATTTTCATTATTAAAATAGATAAAAAAGCTTTAAATTATTTTAAATACGAGTGACATTATTAAATATTGTTAAAGCAAAGTGAAATATTTTATTTAATATTTATTCTGTAAAAAAGTGAGCAAGGTTATCAATTAATCAGGGTAAATTTCACTTTTTTTTTTCTCGTGTCAGTACGGCTTATCGCATACACACATTTTAATAATATTCATGTGTGTTTTTTAACATGCCATAGTTGAACATTCTCTTGGTTACCGACTGTTTATGCCTTAATTTTTTAACTCAGACAACATTAACTCTCATTGCAGCTGAAGTTATATAATTGTTTTATAATTTGTCAAAAAGCAAAAATATCAATTGTTATTTAATATTATATTATATTTTTTATGAACGATAATTATTCAAGTTAATCAATCAATAAACTCTATAAAATTGTTTTAAATAGTCGATAGTGTGAACAAGTGTTTTATAAAATCATAAAGTGAGCTCATAAAAAAAACACGTGGTTACTTTAAAGAAGACATACAAGTTAGTTGAATATTACTTGGAAAAAAAATTAATGACAAACATGTGTTGAGATTAAGTTCTACAATTTTTTTTTTTTTTTTTTTGGTGAAAGTTATTACCGCCTTTGTTATTTAGTTTTTTCTATTGAAATTTTGAAAAAGTGGTTATAAAATTTCATAGATCTGCTAACAGATTCATAGCGGGTGTTAGCAGATTAAGATGTCGACGACAATTGGTAAGTTTCTTAGTCAAATAAGTTAAGTCTTGCCGGCTTTTTTTGTTCCATAAAATCATGTTTTTTGAAAGGTTTATACTTTTTTTTTGCACACGTTACCATTTTTTTATAAAATAATATATAGCACTTTTAAATATCCACTGTAATTATAAATTGAGTAAGACATAACACTTTACTTTTTTGGAGTAAATTGTTACTGTGTTAATTAGTATTATTTTATTTATTTATATCAATTTTTGCGGCTTCCTATAGAGGGCAGTTCTGTCAGGATGCGCTAGGTTACTTAAAGGCAAATGTTTTTAAAACTGAAACTATTCCTCATCTTTTTAGACACGTGTCTATTTTAATTATTATTATTATTATTTTTGTTGCAATCGTGTAATCATCAATAATAATTTAAAAAAAAAAAACACTCGTTTGAAAATTTTTGACACGATGATTAATCATGAAGTTTATAATCAGTCAAATTGATAATGCATTGATTTATGAGATAATTTTATCACTTGTATACGTCTGATTGTAGAAAAAAGAATGCAATTATTTATTTATTTTATTTATTATACATATATAAGAAAAAAAAAAGAAAAAAGTTGTTGTATTCACCTTCAGATTCATTTAGAAAGGTCCTCGATGTAGTGATTTATTTTTAACTCTTTATGATCGATTACTAAGAAGGTCGTTATTTGTCGACAAGTTGTCGTATGAAAATCAAAGATATCCGGCTGGCTTTTACCCAGAAATAATATTATATACTGAAGATTATCTGATACAACTTTAAATGCAAAATTAACTTATCAATATGTATCGTTCTTAGAATCTAAATAATAAAAAATTAAATTAAAACTGTGAAAGCTCTTTCTTGTGTGTGTTGATTGGGGGGAAGGTCGAATAAAACTTCTTCTTATTTTTCTTAAATATGACTCTATGTCAATTTGTCGATGAGAATTGCAACTATATAAATTCATTTTTGCAATAAATATCGTAACGCATTCCAGGCAAGGCCGTCATAGAGAAAACAAATAAAAAGTTATAAATTTATATAAAAATAAAAAAAAAGAGGCCATTCTGTGAGGAACATCCGGGGTGAAACTAACCGTACTCCTTCACTTCTACATCACAGTAACGACCAACAACTTAACTTTACTGTTACGACGATACGCTCGACTTGATATTATTTTACCTCTTCTTTTCTCTTTCTATCTATATTTTTTATTTTATCATTTTTAAAAATTCTTTTCCTCATTTCATTTCTTGGTGTATTTCGTCGTATTAATTTACATCAGAAATTTATATTTGCATTTAAAAATGAGGTCAAAGTATAGCTCTTATGTGACTACAACTGTAATACAATGAAATAAAAAATAAAAAAAAAATATAGTCGCGTAGCTGATCAGTAAGAAAATTGTTGCAATATAAATTGCATAATAGGATATGTCGTATTTCCCATTAATAACAATAATATTTTACTCTTATAAATAATATTTTTAAATATTATTCCGATTTTTTATATTAATTAATATATTTATTTTGTAAGCAACACTGTTGTTTTCAAGCTGGTAAATTAACACTCAAGCAAAATACTGACAACACGTGTAACTGTTAATTAAACGTGTCCGGGTAATGTGATGCTTTTTAGCGGATGTTATAACCTGACAATTAATTCTTTTAAAAATAATTAGCTTCCCAAGTAAAAATTAACGTCAAACATCAAACTCAAAAATTAATCAAAATTTTGTATCATTAGAATCACTTAAAATAATTTATAATAGAAAAATTTTAACTAGTATTTTTATGGAATGTCAAGTTATTATGCTTCAACAATTTCTTATCGAGGAGAATGTTAAGTGTCATATATTATTTTGCCAACACATTGATAAAATCCGAGAGGCTATTACAAGAAAATATTATCAGTCCCAACTTATAGAATTACTTGTTTTTTTTTTTTGTGCAGAACAATCAGTAAAACAGCTTGTCCAGCTTTTTTTAAGCACAAAAATTTACATTAAATAGCTAATTTATTTATTTTTTAAATAATATAACATTATTCAAATTAAATTTTAAAAGACCAAGTATTTTGTTTTAATCTCATTGTGCTCAAGTTTTGACACACTGACCTCATCGTTATATTCATTTACAACTATATAGCTTTTTTTTTTTTTTTTATTTTCTTATCTTCTAATTTCAAATCTTTTGAAGAACCTGTAGATACAATGATATATTTTTTATAAATAATTTCATTTGTGCACTTAATCTTACTTAACTCGTTCTGGCAAGTATCTATTATGTAACGTCATCGAGTCGCCTGAATTTTAATCTACCATAACACATTTTAGTTGCAAAAAAAAAAAAAAGAAAAGAATATTTCAAGTACCTTAAGTCTTTTTTAAAGTATAATAATTGTCTAGTCTTCAATATTGTTATTTAGTTTTTAATTTTCATGTCAGTATGTTGATAAATAAAAGTATTTTATTTTACCGGAGAATGTCGAGTACACGAGAGATCTTTATGTCTATGTTCCACTTATTCGGCCTTGTCGACGATGTGATGTGCATGCATTTACATTTCTTCATAAACATCAACTACTTTTAACATTTTTTTTTTTTCAAAATATATTATTATTCTTTTCATTCTCATTGCATTTTATTTTCCTTAAAATTAATATACAATAACTGAGTTAAAAATTATTCAGTAATTAACTTGTAAATATAAAAATTACTAAATTTAATTAACTAAATTTATATAGAAAAATTAAAAACACGTTTTATTATATATATTATGACATTTATTAGCAAAAAAGTAGTCATTCAAGTGAACCAGCTCAGACCAGAATTTTGATAGAAAGTATCACGTTGATTTTTATTTATTATTTTCAATTTAATTATTAATTTATTTTCTTTATAATTTTATAAACCGCAAATAAGTTGAGTTGACAGTATAAAAATAATATTATTTTATATAATTTTAAAAGTTTTTTTTTCTTTTTAAAATCTTGAGAGAATAGCTATTGAATAAGTTTGAAATTTATCAAGTAAAATCGTGGATACAGAGGTATATATAATATGTAAGCGAACAGGTGGACTATGTGGTTGTTGTTTACATGCATCACGATCACGACAAGTCGTCGGCTGGCTGGAAAAAAAATAAATAAAAACGATAAGTTGTTTCGAAATGAATTATAAAGAAGGGAGAAGTAGTAGTATAGTGAAGTGGTAAAATCATGATACATATCGGCCATTCAAGAAGAAGAAAAAGAAGAGGCATTAGCGTATAAATACCGTTAGGAATTCCAGTCACTTTAATCCACAATACAATATACAACAACTTGTGCTTAATGCATTGCTTTGACTTGCGGTATATTGTATGTTGTTGTTGTTGTTGTTGTTGTTGAATTATTGAGACGGTTCGTCGACTCAGACACGAACAATTTTGAATAGAAAAATGAACAAAAAAAACCAAGATTCTCGCTGATGTATAGATCAAGTGAAAGCATCATCTAATACAAGTGACCTTTTGCGTTAAATTCCATATTTTTTTTTTCACTTTACTCGAACAATTTATATGCAATTTGATATATATATTTTTGTTATTATTTGTTTGCATAAATTTAAAAACAAATCAAAAATTAATATCATTCAATTTCTCATGAGGTATTTTTTAAATAGTTGATGGTAATTTTGTAAATTTTATTTGACACGTGCTTATGATGATTATATAAAAATCAAACGAGTTGTTTTATAGATGTTTTTTAAATATTATAATAGTACTTGAGTATATGCAAACAAAAAATAATAAATGTTAACAGGTCGGTCAGTAGAATTGATGACTTCCGCCTTGGCCTCATTCCTACAATTTTTTCCGTGTCTATATCACGATAAGAATGTTTATATTTATTTATCTTAATTATTATTGTTTAAAAATAACAACAATTGTTTTTACATGGTCCAAATTATTCGGGAGAAGAATATGTGATAAATTATGGATTGACCTGTGAAAACAATCCGTTAATATATTCCCTTTTGATAGTTTAATCATACTTCATCGTTCAGAAAGTTCTTTAAATATTAATAAACATATTGCTTATAATTATAAATGAATTAGTTATATCATTTCAAATATTTTGATAAAGTCAAATCTTAGCTTATCGACTGATAAGGAATAATAAATGATTATAATCAATGCAATACAGATGGCGTTGATTTGTCATCAAATTGGAGTAGTTAATATTATTTTAAATTCAAAAAAAATCTATTTATTAAATTTTTAGTCTAAACTAGCGAAAAAATAAAAATAATTATTATTGATTTATTCGAAAAATTTATTTAATAAATAAAATATTATTTTTATTGAAATAAATTTTTTCTACTAAAAATCCATGAGAAAAATTTGAAATAGATAAAAATTGTGGTTTTGTAATAATTATTTGAATACCACAAGGGTTGAGGCATAATGCCAATAATATTACATTGGTTCACTATAATTTCGTTGTATACAAGGGGTGATATATACGCATGTTTCATAAAATTCGAGTCTTCAGCATTGCAGTGCGTTTTTGTATAGGGGGATGATGATGATGATGATGCTAACAACTACGACGACTACGAGACACAGTAGAGTGTTGTATTGCGCATGGGGGGTTTTTATGGTAAAGATAAAGTGAGAGAAAGATAGAAATTGAGGTCATTGACCGGACGGGAAGGCCGGCTAATATCGACCCTCCGTTCCGCAACTCCTACAGTACTGCACATATCCTACTACCACCACTGCGTCACACACTATCCAGACATTGGATTTTATTTTTTTCTTTTTGTTCCTTTTCTCTCCCTAGTATGTATCTCTGTTCTTTTGCTTTTTGCACCCCTATAACAATACTGTGTTGCTCCTGCCAAAGAGGAGGAGTCCTGTCCTCTTCAAACCCCAGTGTATTTTATTTTACTTTACATATACAGATATATTTACAATTATTTCAACCCTCATTTTATTTATCTTCTAGTATGCTTAAAATCATCCCTCAAATACTCACAACACATTCGCACATGTCTGATTGTCTCACAGTTACACAACCAAGGTCAAATACTGATTGCTCCAAAAAGTCCAACAATACCATACTTGATTCCAAATTTATTTACACATTTTGATTAGTACTATATTATTAGTCCATTACAACAAATTTATAATTAATTCATTATTAAAATGAATGATAAACATTTTATTTTTGCTGATTTTATTTATTTATTTTTTTTTAATTTCTGAAATACATTCGAAAGCTTAGTTGTGAGTGTCATCGACCCAGCCAATTTTTTTTAAGTATCTTGCCAAAATAAAAATTGTAGATGAGCAAAAGAAAGACGATACAAGCCGTAGAGGAGAAAAAAAAATTTAGAATGGATCCGAATCGTCTGGTTAAAACGTCTGAACTGTGCGAAGGTTGTCCGAGGTTATAAAGTTTTGCGATTTATTTTTTATCCAGTCCTTTTTTTTTTCTTAACATTTGCCATTTGAGAAACTAAACTCCGGTCGCTGCCACCAAATGATTCTCTCACTTGAATCAACGAACTCTCGGTAAACGAACTTCTCCTCCATTACACAGCGTATTTTATATGTGTTTGTGCATTGTATGGTCCTCCTCCGTCTGATAAATCATGCTCCCAAAAAAAAAAAATAAATAATACAACTGAAATATTTTTTATATCTGCTTGTTCTTCTAAGCAACACAGACGGCTAGACATTCCTCCCTTGCCGTCTACTTCCCCTCTAGTGTAAATATATATTGGTTCTTTTCATTCTTTTCTAAAATGCGTTCCCTTTCTTATTGAGCCAGAAAAAAAGAATTATTTTTTTCCCCATCAGTCTAGTCGTTGACCTTCAAATTATTTTTTTTTCGATAGATAATTAATTTTATCATCAAAATAATCTTTAAAATGAAAAAAAAAGTCTGCTACAAAATTATGAAAAAGTTTTAAAGCCTTGTGCCTTAGTTATTTTGATAAAAAATTGTATTGGTTTTTTTCCTTTTTATTTTTTAAATAAATTTTCGAGGGCAGCTAAATGAACTAGGTCGCTTAGAAGGGTGCTCCGAATTCTAGACACTGAAAATCTAGGTTGTCATGATAAAGTGAGAAAAAATATGTAGAAGAAAGGGTTGGTGGTGCATAGTTATCGATCCATTTGTTCTGGTCTTGTGTATATGCAATGATGCATCTGTGTTTAATGCGAGATTGTAAACTCAATGAGTCTTATGCACTCACTCACTCACTACCTCTCAATTGTGCAATGTTTTAAAACTGGGTTACCTACCTCTCTTTCTCTTGAAAGAAAAAATAGCCCATATATATAGTTTATGTTATCAGAGTCCACCACACTGTTCTTACCATCCTTAATCCCCATGACAGACAACTGATGCTGTTCGGTGAGGTGGTCAGAACATTAAATATTACCCGAGGCACCCAGAGAAGGATATTGTGAATGATTTAAATAACAAAAAAAAAATAAAAGGATAATTATCAAGGGTGAATAAACTTGCATGCACACCATGAGAAGCCGTACACTCATCACCTCAATTTTATTATGTCTCGTGAATCCAATAACGAGACAACGCCCTATTTTTATTATTTGTTTATTTGTTTATCTAATTTATCAAGCATCTCTTTAAATTTTTTAAACTCCTCTTTATCTCTTATACTCTGCAATTTTTAACGAAGCTCCAATTCCACTGGACTCCTGACACGGTCACTGCTTGCTGTTCACCTTCAAATTGCTCCATTAAACATTCTCAAGGACGCAAATGGTTATTTGTTTTTTTTTTTTTTATCTAAATATTCAAAATATTCATGTGATAAATTAATTTTTGTTATTGTTTATAATTGATTGTTTAAGAAATTTATTTTCTTTGATGATCTTCGTTCTGAATTTTCATAATTTTTAATTCATTTATGAAGTGAAAGATGATTTTGGTGGAAAATGATTCGATGAGTTTTTGGTGATGGACCTTGAGCTAAACTGAGTACGCAAATATGTTTTTTTTTTTTTTTTTTCAAGGACTTTACCTCGCAATAAAGTTCCTATGCCAGTATATATACAACACACGCACGTGTTTTCATTCTCACGCGGAAATATATGACATGTGTGTTTAAAAATATTATTTTCGGGTTTTGTTTAAAATAGTTGAATGAAAAATAAAAACCGATGAATGTGGTACTTTGATTCGGGATCAAAATTATTTTTTTATTTGCGCTAGAATAATAATTTCCATGTTAATATGACATTGTCATATTTTCATTAGGCATTACCACTGTTAGCAATAAATATTGTTCTTAGAAATTTCATATATATCCCGTCTCAATGTCGTTGATTTTTTTACTATTTAATTTTTTTTTGCGCATGTGAGAGGCTATCTTAAAATCGTTTTATTTTTGTTGAAGACATGATGCTCACTCATACTGCGCAGTATTTTTGGAGCAAGCGCACTTGAAGTATTTCACTAATTTCATTGAATAATATGTATTTACCTTATTTTAGCTCGAAAAAATAAAATAAAAAGTTGATAAATTTTTTAAATTTAAATTAGCGTGAATGATAATTGATTTATTTTTGTACTTGATAAACGATTGATATAACCAGTTTATAATTTTATCCGCAAGGGAGCGCAAATGTTGATTTACGATTCGTAGGTCGTGGTGTAAGGATTCTGCCGTGAAAATGATAATAATAATAATAATACAACAACAAAATAAAATTTTTTAAATTTCAAAGTAGAAGGGAAAAAAAAAAACAAGTAAACGAGGGGAAGCAGAGCAAAAGCTGGCTCTGTTCAAGTCCCACAGCCCCGTAAACCTGTGAATTTAATATATATATATATATATTTAAACATACACACACGAGAAATTAATCCACACGAAAAGAGGGGAGCGGCTGACGACCAGGCGTCGCGACGGATTCCGGACTACGTCAGTCGGGAATCGCGACTCCGACAGCGTGAGCCGTGGTATTAATTTTCAATAAAAAAAAACAAATAGTAATATAAACATTTTAATCTAATTACAATGCAACGAATAGTAATAATAACAAAGTAATTTAAAAAACATTTAAAGGGCCAAAGGTGATTTAAAACAAACAAAACACCGCTGACGGTGTTTTGTTTTGGCCTTGCGTCAGCAAAACATTGTTATTGTTTTTTTTTTGTTGTTGTTTTTTGTTTTGTTACCCCTTGCAAAAAATTTAACGCCCTCAATCTGACACTCAGTGCCATTTTGTTGCTCATCGAGTGAGGGTTAACAGTGAACTTTCTCCCAAAGTCTTCTCGTCCTACCCCACCTCTCTTCTACCCCATAAAATGTTATAAAAATTATATGAAAAATTGCGTTTGCATTTTAGTGAATATTTAAGTGTTGTTTTTGTTTTTATTTATTTATTATTATTTTTTTTCTTAATAAAATGTTGATATTGTAAATGACATTTTGAGGAAATTGTTTGGTTTTCATTCGATGAAGTGTTTGATAATAATTGACATAAAGTGGTGTGTTGTTGATGAAATATAAAAAATCAAAGGGTTGTAATATTGTTGGTGATGGTGGTTATTATATGAGAATAGTAGGGTCATTGCAGTTTGTGTTGGAAAGGTCGGAAGGCGTGCGTGCGTGAATGCGCGCGCGCCAGCGGGCTAACCATCGTGTCTTCGACAAGAGCACCAGCACCACCAGCAAACACGATGATACTCGTGATATCTTTGAGAAATAACAGCGATAAATAGATTGACTTTTAGTGATATTCTAGGGAAATTTATTTTAAAATCCAATATAATTGACGCTATTTTTAAAAAAAAAAAACAATTCAAAATATATAGCATTCGGAGCTTATTGATATTGTGGGTTTGAAAATTAATCATATATATTTCGGAGTCTATTTGGATAAAAAAGGACAGAAGGCAAAGTAAGAGTTTGGAAATATCGATCCCTCTTACTATCCTCACAACTACAACAACTACTACTACTCCATTTTAAAAATCCTCGTGGCTATTATCATGCCCGTGTCGATACCAACATGTAATTAAATTATATAACATGTAAAATGTTTAATAAAATAAATACAATTAAATACAATTTAAAGTACTTAAAAATGAACTGCCAACTAGAAAATAATACAACAGTATCAACCATTATTGGTTGTTATATTGTTGAGCTAATAAATAATAAAAGAATGAATAGTATAGTCATGCAATAAAGTGTCCAAATATTTGCAACTCAAGTGCCGCCTTTTTCGTGATTATTAATTTTTATTTTGATGACTTATTATACAATTTTATCTAAGAAATATAATATAAAAAATTTCATAAAAAGCAACATATTAAAATTTTAAAAAACACACGCGATAAGTGAACGTAAAAAGTCAAAATAAAAAATAAAAAAATAATAAATTATTATAATGATAATAATCAAGTCTTCCCTGTAAGGAGAAACAACAAAAAAAAATTTTAAAAAAAACGTAAAATAAAATTGTATTTTTTAAAGAAAAAATATTTTTTATGCAAAATATTGCATTTGAATATAAAAATTAATTTGTTAACGATATAAATAACAAAAAAATAAAAATGGTATCACGATATGGTATATCAAAGGAGGGCACTGTCGGTGTTGCCGTCGGTGTTGGTCCAATGCATTGTTTATTACCACAAGGTAATGGTGGACGACATCATCATCATCATCATCATATATCACCACATCCACAGAATCCAAATCATAATCACATGCATACGCACAATCAACAAACACTGCAACCACAACCACTGAGTCCTCATGGACCACATATTGGACAAATTAATCATGGACAACATCAGCTTACAATCAATATTAGCCATCATCATCAACAGCAGCAACAACAACAGCAAAATCAACATCAACAACAGCAGCAACAACAACAACAACAACAACAACCACCACTACCACCACCTCAGTATAGAATCATTGCGACAAATCCGCGTAAGGGTCTTAATGGTTGACGTTTGTTTTTTTTTTTTTTTGTTATTTTATTTTTTGATTCTAAATCGGTCAATCGATTACATCTTGTTTTATGATTATTCCTTTTTATCATTTGATTTATTAACTTTGATTGTTTTATATTTTTATCATACATCAGTTCATTTATTTACTGGTTATGATTATTTATTTTTTTTATAATTTGTATGGTTTAAAAAATTATTCAATCATTATTCTAATAGGATAAAATTAAATTTTATAGGTCAGATAGAAATAGAGTTATTTCATTTTATGATACCAATGAGAGTATTATATTATGGTTCAAAAGAAATTAATGAAATAAAAAAAATCTATTCACTTTTAAATTGTGGAAATTAAATGAAGAAGATTTTTCAAGTAATTCTTATTTCCGGGGAGCTATATCCTTATCGAATAATTTATATTTTATTTATTTTTTTTTTGATAACACTTGTAATACTTGTCAAAATAGCTAATGGAAAGTTAATGAATCACTGGGATTTTTTAATATAGATTAAATCTCGTGTTGAATGATGAGGATAAAATTTCATGTCAAATAAAAATATATATTTTTATTTATATCACAAAGTTCAAAGCTAAAAACTTAACAGCTAAATTTAGTAGATACTATGTTATTTTTTTTTCTATTTTTATCATGCTTGTGATTTTTTAAAATTCTTGCTCCTTAAATTTTTTATTTACTCGTGAAGAATGTCTCTTAGACATGTTTTAAAAAAAATAAAAAGAACCTTTTATCGAATTAAACTTGCCTACTATGTTAAATTAAAATTAGCGAGTGAATAAAATGAATAAAATAAGAACAGTGTCGGTCCGGGATTTATTTAATTCGGAAATAGAATTCAAGTTGTCTATGTTGGATAGGTCACGAGGTTGAAGTATTTTTTATATATTTTTTTTCTTTCTCTCAGGGACATTCGATTTTCGACTTAGCGACCTACCCCTCAATAAAACTTGTCAAAGTATTATTACAAAATGAAACAAAAAAAAATGGAACGATGAAAATTTATAGTCATAACAATTGGAGCTTGCATGTGCAAACAATCTGAATTATTATTATTTTATTTTTAAACTTATTTTACTTTTTAATAATAATATTTTTTTTTTAAACGAAATTCAACGAAGCTCACTCGAGTGTTTCACTGATATATAGGTCGATCAATAAAATGTACCTTTCTTTTTCAGCAAAATCCACTGATGTGTTTATTTTTTATTTTTTTATATTTTTTATTCACTCGTTTAATTCCAAAGTAATTAAAAATTATTTACATTTTAACAAAATTTTTTCTTCAATTATGTCAGTTGATTTTTAAAACAAAAACTTATTGAATTATTTTTTATTCTATAATTTAATTGATATATATTTTTTTTTTTTTAGCTTTTTTTTAATCATATTATTTATCGAATTTTTATCATTCAAATTACCGGATATATACAAAAAATAAATGAGAGTTGATTTCTTTCAAATTCTCAAGTATATTTTTCAATAGCTGTCACAAGATGGAGTCACTCGATAAAATCCCCTGCCCACATGTACAAAAATGGCGATTCTTTTTTAACAAATTCGTGCAACAACTAGACATTCAACGGATAAAAAAATAAGAAAAAGCGATTTAAAGCCATCAGTAATTAAGCTTATTTATTTGTATTAATATTTTATATGTAAAATATTCGTTTAAAATTCATAGGCAGTTTTACAGCAACTAATAAATTCTTGTAACTTAGTATAAAAAAATCTAATTTAGTATACGTACTTGATGACGCTTTATGGTGTGCGCGCCAATCGTTGTATAATAAAAAAATCATAAAATACGTAGCAAGATAGTATAACAAGTAAATTGTTTCTTTTTTTTTATCATAGTGAAAGCAAGACAATCAGTAACAGATAAAATAGTGGGAGAGGGCACGTGAATAAAAAAAAACATACAAATTTTCTCAACAAGTTTCATAAGTTGCTATTATTATTATTTGCTATAATTTTTTGTTATAATTGGAGTAATAATAATAATAATAATAATAATAATTAAAGTTGATCAAATGTATCAACAATCAAATAAAATTTTAGTGACACGACACTGGTGTTTGCAGGTGTCAGAGACCAAACAGTGCTTTAAATTAATATCTTCAACTGATACGTGCTTGTGAAATTGTGCATTATCTTTTTATTTAATTTATTGTCTCTTTTTCTGAGTAAAAAATCTACTTTGTTAACGAGGACTTCGCACCCACTGTTCAGAAGTTGTCTGGTAATGCTTTCTCAGTGAAATATATACAATCAGTATTTAATTTGTTAAAAAAAAAAATTCCTCATCTGGTTTTTTTCTATATATAAAGCAACATGAAAAAAAAAGAAATTTTTTAAAAACACCATGTGTGAACACTTGATGATATTACTTGTACGGTAATATCGATCATCATTCCTTTTAAAGTTTGTTACGTGTAATAATAAATTACCTTGAATGACAAACGGGAAATATATTTGCAAGCATAGTGGCCTTGTATAAACGTCATTATTCATATTATATATTTTTTTATTGCATAACTTTTATTGTTAAAAATTTTTATATAACAAATAAATAAATAAATAAATAATTTCAGGTTCTGAATTTCATGCACCTGGACAAAACTACGGTGCCCAACCAGGGGCCCAGGTTGGTGGTGGAGCTGGAAGTATAGGTGTACCTGGAAGTCGTGGACCACCAACATTAGTTAGTTTACCACCAATTGGACAAACAACAACAGGTATACAGCCTGGTGGTCCAGCTGGTGTACAACAACAGCAACAACAACCACCGCAAGTATCAACACCTGGTGTACAACAACAACAACAGGGTCCAACACCAACAACAACACCACCTGTGCATACACCATCACCACAAGAGATGGGTAAACCAGCACATTTACAGGCTCAACAGCCAACAATGCAACAACCATATGGACAAAATCCAAATAGAGGCATGTCATCACAAGTAAGTTTATTTTATTAATTATTAATTTATAAAATATGTGTATCAATAAATATCAATGTAATGTAATATTATTTTTTAGAGTTTCTATCAAATGACAACAAGAAATCCACAATTACTACCGAGAAATATTGCTCATCGTGGTAGTCAAGTTGGTGCAGCAACACATGTTAGTACTCCTGCTCAACCTACCATGTATCCTCATCATGCAACTATGATGTCATCGGTATTTGTACCTTCAGCTGGTATTCATGGTGGTGCTCATCAACAAGTTAATTTTGTTAATGCAAGTCCATTGTCAATTTATCCCCAACCAACAAGACATCAGCCACACCATCCGCCACAGGCATATTATCAAGGCTTTCAGTCACATACTATGTTACCAAATGTGTATACTGGATATCCACCAAATCAACCACCACCAGGATATATTTATCCACCACCTTTTCCTCCACAAAATGCACCAATTTCTATGAATAGACCATCTTCAAATGCTGTTACTGGTGCTGGACAAAACGTTGCAGGACCGCTGGCCGGTGCACAAGGAACGACTGGTGTACCACAAAATACACTTCAACAACCAGCACAACAACCCCAACCAATACCACCAATGTCAATAGCACTTACTCAACCAAGTAAGAATTAATTTAACAAATATATTTTATATCGTCAAATGAGCAATCATGAATTAATATTTAAAAATTATTTCAGCCTATGCAGGACACAATGGCGCAACACCAGCACCTACTCCATATAGAAAAGCTGCAAGAATATATGCTGTTCTTGACATTGTTGATCCACAAACTGGACTTAATGTAGCTAATGAAATCTACAATGAAGCAGGAACAGCTCCAAGCGATGAGACTAAAAATCGTGATACTCCTCAACCACAGGTGAGTCATTAAATATTAATTTAATAAATCCTTTTGAATGTTATATATCAAAGCATGATCATTATTTTTAAAACCCCAAAGCTGAAAGATTAATCATAGACAAACATCTCAACTGCACTTTTTTTATTTAAATAAAACAACGATTATTGTAAAAAAATTGAATGAAAATTTTTATTTTAAAAAAATTTATTATAATAAGATAAAACAATATTGTTATCGTCTATCACAAAGCTTTGGTGATTTTTTCAGAACTCAGCTATTATTGCTGAATTTGCATCGCTAGTTGCAAAAGCTGCAAGTGAAAGTACAGGAGCAGCAAGTGCTACAGCAACCACAACTACCACCTCATCAACAACTACAACAACAGCAACAACAACAACAACACCAAGTGTACAAGATAATATAAAAGACAAGTCTTTAAATGCAACATTGTCGACAAATGTTATTAATCAGGCATCTAGTCAAACAATAAGTAATTCAATTAGTAATACTGTTCCTATTGTTACACCTAGTACAACAAATACTGTCAAAACAACAATTGACTCTCAATTGAATGCTCAAGTTGATGTATCTTGCATAAAAAGTGATGTTAAGAAAATGTCATCATTAACTAAAGAATTTAGACCACGTAATGATGCAATTCAACAATCACAAAAACAACAACAACAACCACAATCGATTGACCAACAAAAATCAACTGTAATTACAAAAGAAACTCCCGTTGTACCTGTTCACGTTGAACGTGATAATGAAAAAGTATCATGTCCAATTCCTGTTGTTGCTTGCCCTGTATCTACAATTGCATGTGAACCTGTTGAAACAAATGTATCAACAAAAAATAATGTAACATTACCAGTACAGTCAACAATTACAAATGTTGCTACCAGTGATTCAATTATTATTGCTGATCCAGTTGTACCAGTTCTTGATGCCTCAAAGGAACAACATGAACAGATAGTTTGTGAAAAAGTCATTCAATCATCAACTAAAACAACAGAGACTCATAAGAGTTGTGATAATAATGCTGATAAGTCAGATGAAGAATCCACTGATGGTGAGTTTACTTTATTTATTTATTTATTTTTACTATAATATTTAAAAGTTTTTATTAATTCAATTTGGTTATTGAACGTTTTTATTTAAATTTTAAGTAATCAAAGTGTTCGGTTCAATTCAGTTGTTCCTTTGTTTATAGTCAGCCATTTTTTGTTGAATATAACTTAACTTGCAATATTATTGTTTATTTTTCGGGTGGTCCCATTACCCTCGATCTCAGTTGTTCTTTAGTTAGAGGTCGTGCCACACGTCTTTTTTTTACTTATTTTTTTTTTGATGTAATAAATTAATTTTTCTTTTATTTAATATACATAAGTCAAATAAGTGCCATTGATTCTAAAGTTCATTGAACACAAGTACAACAACAAATAATAATTAATGCTTGTTGTTGTTAAAAAATACATTTAATACGTGTTTATATTTTGTGGGACAAAAAAGCCAATGAAACCTAACCTCAAGCTTTTGTTCGTTAAATTCGAGACCTTTCTAGAAGTGTTGTGTGGTTCCTTTGCAATATTTATTAATCAATCAAATTAGTGTCAAAGAAATTAATCGAATTTCAGTGAATCAGTTTTTCATGAAACAAAATATACAAGTTAAAAATTAATCTAGATAAATAATTGAAAAGTTGGAAATTAAAATTCATCATAACCACGTGGAAAAAAAAAAACCCTTTGTGTGAGGAAAAAAAAAAAAAAATCGTAACAAATAATATTTGTATAAAATGGTGGATAAACGAAGACGTGAGTTGGTTTTACATGTTAATAAATAAATAATTAATTGTTTAGAATGATGGTAGGTAAATGCACTAAATTGAAATTTTTTTTTTTTATTTTTAATGATTAAATGATTAGATTTATTAAATTAAATAATGCCATCATAAACAAACTTGATTAAGTACACTTTTTTTTGGTACTCTGTGAAAGGTAATACAAAAGTTATTGTTCATAGTTCATATCTGTGACAATTTAGGGCTTTTTTCCTCTACTAGCGGTGTAAGAGTACCGGTATTTTACTTATTTTTTGTTTTCTGGGTTTTTTCATGAATACTAGAGACCAGGAGCATAAACTTCATGGTAGTACCGTAGTACCGTAGTACAGTACTAGTTTGTATATACGTGGTCTGTACAAGATTTGTCTGTTATGTAGACGCATGCGTGAGAGGAAATTATACACCCTTCCATCTTTTTTAATATCACTTTTTTGTGCGCTTGTAAGATATCAAAGTGGGGACAGTCGATCTTTTCTGGGGTAACCACCGGCGGAGAACTTTCGTCTCCTCCAGAAGCCAGCACGTGCTGAGCTATCCGGTTCAATCATTTAGTTTAAAATTTAAATAAATATTTTATTTATTTAAACTAAAATTATTAATTTTTTATTTTATTGTTTCAATTATTTTATATAGATATATTTTTTTTAACAATCCAACAATTACGCTTTTTAAATAGGAAGATTAAAAAAACTTCCACGTGTTAACTTACTCCAAAAAAATTATTTAATTTTAATCAACAATTTATTGTGCTTTCTACACACAATAGTTTTTATTATATTTTTTTTATATAAAAGTGCAAATATTTTAATTATTCATTATTTTAAAAAAAAGTAAAAAGCCATATTGTATAAAGTTTTATATCTTTAAACGAGTTTTTGAGTTTGGTGACGACTATCAGAGAAAAGTTCTCATTATGTATGTATGTAATTTTATTTATATAATTAAAATAAGAATTTTTTTTTTTTGTAATTATTAACTTTAATATTCAATATAAATGTATATTTGTACTCGTGGCTTGTTGAGGCCATATTTCGATGGACCGGAAATGAGGCCGGTGTTTAATACGCGACATCTTGAAAATTCTTCGGGTGGAGTTGGATTTTCTATTTTACCAAAATCTAATACTCCACGTAGTTTTAGCATTTTATAATTATTAATAATCGGTCATTTAAATAAATATATAAAATAAAATTTAATTATATTGTTACTCAAGTTTTATGTACTTTGAACTTGATATCTTAAATTGCAAAATTGATGAACCGGAAATTACTCCATAAGGTCATCGTGATTACAACATAACATATATTCAAGTCGATAAATCATTTTATTTTTTCTATTAAAATATATTGTAATTATAAAATAATTTTTATTTTAAAGCTTTTTTTTTATTACCACGTGTTAAAAAAGATTTAATTGTAACGATAAAAAAATTCAATTATAACCTATTTTAGAAATCACAAGTAGTAAATTGATTAAACAAATAATTATTGTATTGTTATTGGAATTAATTTATGCTTAATTATTGAGCTAATAAACATGGTTGTTAAATTTCGTGGTGATTTTATGATATCGTCATAAGAGTATAGTCAGCCATATTGAATCGTGTGGGTTGCAACCATTTGAGAATGCGGTTAGACCTGCTTTTGATATACATATGTTTCTTTTTTATTTTTTAAATTTTTTTATCTCAATAGCTGTGTCTATATATATATTTTTTTTTTTTTTACTACATATGGCATCGTTAGATTAAATTCTTAGCATTAATTACAGCCTCGAACTATTAACATAGAAATATTTTAATTTATTTTTTTTTCATCAAGAAATTTAGTAATGATGTAAAAGAAAAAAAAATTCTATGAGTTGCATTGACTAGAAATAGAGCTATTTAAATTTTGTATGAAGTATCGGGGTTGTTCATACAACACATTTATTTTTATCTCTCATTCCTCGTTTTTTTTTTTTCTATCAGAGCATAATTTATATTTTTAATAAATTTCCTTCAATTTTTCTCAAGTCTGAAAATTTCCAACGCCTTTATTTCGTTGGTTTCCAATAATTGGCCTTCGACAATCGCATTCACTTACACAAGGACGATAGAAAGTTACGGAAAGAAAAAAAAATGGCATTTACTACCAGTTAATTTTAATCTCAAAAGAATAAAGCATATCATTTATTTCAACACCCAATTATATTTAATATTGATACTAAAAAATTTTATAACCATTGTCAAGAGTTGATAAATAATTGTTAAATAAAAAAGAAATAAACCCAAACCTCTTGTGCGTATTTAAGGTCATAGTCAACTGGTTCAGACAATGTCACCGGTATTTTTTTTTTTACTCTTATTTTTATAGTACAATTATAATTTATTTTTTTTCTTATTGCATTAATGTTATAATACATGCAGACAGACTGAAACAACTATTTCCGGGTAACCCCCCTCGATTATTTTACATTTCTTTTATTTAAAAAGAATAAAATGTCTGGCAATAAGTCTGGGATTAAAATTGATGCGCATAGTGATTGAAATAAAAACCGGTTTTATCAAAAGATATTTTTTTTTTTTGCAAGTCTCGCACTGCATTTTCCCCTTCTTGGTATTTTATTTCACCTGGCAAGTAGATATCTTTTTATTTTTTTTGGGCTTGTCGACGTCGTCTCTTGAGAACATTCAACTGAATCAATATAGTATGGCCAAATGATAAGACAATTTTTTTTGAAGGTCATAAATAAAATTATATTATATATAAGGTGTGTAATTTTTATTAAAGTGTTGGTCTTTTGAATGCTTGCCTCGACCTGATTTTATAAAAATCTTACACAACCTACTTTCATGAATTAAATTACAGCAACAATCCGCGTAGCAACTAGACACTCTCTTAAATTCAAATTCAATCGATTTAAAATGTATTTAATCAAACTTTAATTTACATACATATTTAATGGTATATTGTTGATTATAATAATGCTAAAATATAATGATATTTTTTCATGACTCAGTTTTAATGTTGAAATAATAATTTTGATTTAAAAAAAAAAGGATATGACGATTAGTTGAGTCAAGACTAGTGTCGTTTTTCGACATTAATTTAAGAGTAAAACATCTCCAGTGCGCGTGCTCCTTCATCAATCGGTTGGGACTAATTAAAGAAATTCTATGCTAGCTTTTTGTCAGTTTGTAATTTAAAATAGACACGTGAAAGTCGAAATTATACTTATTTATTTCAATAGACGCTGTTGCTGTTTTTTTTTTTTTTTTTCTTTCAAATTTATATCAAAAATATTTTATAAATATACCATATGACATAATTTAGTTTTGTGTTAATATATATTTTTTTTTCTGACCACTCGAATGCTAATTTGGTGATTAATAAACTGGACTTTGCATTGGTGAAATGTAAAAAAAAAAATTAAATTTCATATTAATCTTGTTGTTGCATTGTTTGTCTGTATAAAAGTATAACGACATTAACGTTGGCAAAGATCCGATAGTTTTATAAATAAATTCTGAATCAGTGCAGCTGCTCAGAAGCACAGTGAAACCCGAGACCAAAAGGTTTAGTGATCTTATTGACTATTTGTTTTAATTACGGGGTTTATTGAATTGATGAAAAAATCAAAAATTTGTCAGTATTGTGAACAAAGTAATTTAAGTGTAATTTTTTTTTTTATTATGACAAGTATAAAGAACCATTTGATATATTGATATGTGAAAAATTAATATTTTTAAAATGAGTAATTCGTCACAAAATAGTGAAAATCGTCGTCCAAGTAGTTCAAGATCAAGAAGTCGAAATCGACGTGGATCCAAAGATCATGGTATACACTAAACATGTCGTTATTTAATGAATATTATTATTATTACCGTCCGCTTGGTAGACATGGGCATTTTTAATCTTAGAAATCAAGAAATGTCTGGAAACGTATCGAGCATACATTAGAAAAGAAAGAAAAAAAAAAAAACATGAAAATAAAATAGAGAGAAACAAATCATCCACGTCTTCGTTGTGCCGGCAACGTCTAAAATTATCTCTGGCTGGGGACACACAGTGCATTCGTAAATTTTTCATTTTAAAATCGCCATTGATACATTTCTTATTTATTTATTTATTTTTGTCTTTTAAATATTATTCATTAATTAATTTATAAAACATGATGACAATTAAGATGCTTTGAAAAGCTTCAAGTATAAAAGCTTGATGTTGTTTAGCCAAAAGGATACTGAAAATAATTATCTCAAAATTTTTAATCACATAATAATATATTGTTAAAATAACTAATACTAATAATTTATTTTTTGTTTGTTTGTTTTATAGGTAAAGCAGCACAAAAAAAGAGCAAAAATAAGCTCAAAGAAGTTGACACAAACCGTAAAGGTGCGGAAAAAGAAGGTGACAATATGGAAACCATCGTGAATACGGTTGAACAACCGGAAAATAATGAAATAATCAAAAAACAAGATATTAAAACCGATGTTGTAGTAACAAAAGTTGATGATATCTGTGAAATGTCATTAAAAGAAAATGTAACAACTGAATCAAAACCTGATACTGATATTGAAGATAAAAAAATTGATGATACAGTAAATATTGATAAATGTAATAAAACAAATTTACCTGTTGAAAATCATAAAGATATAACACCGATAATTGAAAATGATAATAAAACAGCAGCACGTATCACTGATAAACGTGCAAATGATGTTGTTGATCATGCTCATATTATTAAAGATAAAATAAATGATGTTGAAACATTAGTTGCACAAAAAAATCAAGAAAATTCAAAAGTATCAAATATAACAACAAATGATGATAAAACAATTGATACTGCTGTTGTTGATAATGAAGATGATAGTAATAATGACAAAGAAAGTGATAGTGAATCATCAAATCGTATTGATACACCAACAATAAATGAACATAAATATGTATATGCTGAAGATCAATGGAGTCCAACAAATCCAACAGGAAAAAAAATATATGATTCTGAATTTTTAACTAAAATTCAACATCATCCACAATGTCAAATTAAACCACCAAATTTACCAAATTTGGATATTGTACAAAAGTATGGTACCATCAGACAACTTCCATCATCACGTAATAGTTCTATGGACTTTTTAAAATCATCAAGAAATCATGAAATGTTTACACCTGGATTTGCCAAATCTGGCTTCAATAGAATGGTAAATATTTATTTTATTTTTAGATGATTTATATTGATTAAATATATTTGTTTTTTTTTTTTTTTTTTTTTTTTTTCTTAAATGATGTTTTCATTAAATATAAATGAAAGTAGTGGACTGATTATTCAATGACAGAAAACTTAATTACTGATTAAAGAAAAAAAAGTTTTATTAATATTTTGAAGTATTTACATGTTGATGCATTTTTATTAATTTTGTTTTTTTATTATTTATTTGTTATAGCAGGCAGCACCAGGTAACAAAAAGAGTTTCCAAGGAAATAATAAAAAAGTAAGCAAAAGTGGCGTGATACATGTGTCATTATCACTACATGAAGATGTCAAATTACGTGAATCAGAAAATGCATGGAAACCAACAACTCGCTCCAAAGTAGATAATGTAACCGATGATGAAGCTAAAACACAAGCACTCTATAAAAAAGTACGTAGTATATTAAATAAATTAACACCACAGAAGTTTGATACATTGGTTAATCAAGTTAGAGACTTAGAAATCGATTCACATGAAAGATTACAAGGTGTTATCGATTTAGTTTTTCAAAAAGCTCTTGAAGAACCAAATTTTTCAGTGGCATATGCTCTCATGTGTAAACAATTGGCACAAATGCAAATTGCCGGGGGTGATAAAAAACAAGACAATGAAACTAAGCAAGAAAAAGATAATAAAACAAATTTCAGAACTCTAATATTATCACGTTGTCAACATGAATTTGAAAGTACAACTGTTGATGAAGTTGCACGTGCTTCTAAACTCAAAGAAATTGACGAATGTATTGATGTTCTTAAGAAAAAAGAATTAATAGCATTACTTGATGATGCTGATCGTCGTTTACGTATGAAATCAGTTGGCAACATTAGATTCATTGGTGAATTATTTAAACAAGACATGCTTAGAGTTGCTATTATGCATACATGTATAAAACATTTATTAACAACACCAGATGAAGATAATCTTGAGTGTCTTTGTAAATTATTGACAACCATTGGTAAAACGATGGAAAATTCTAAAAATAATAATTTCAATGATTATTTTTCAACAATGACTGAATTAACTAAACGTAAAACTGGTGATAAAAAAATAAGCTCAAGAGTTAGATTTATGTTACAAGATGTTATTGATTTACGAGCACAAAAATGGAAACCAAGAAGAGATGAAGGCAATCCAAAAACAATGGATCAAGTTAGTAAAGAACATGCATCTGAACATTTGGATATTGAATTAAATAATACACCAATTAATACTCCAAGAAAAGATGATAGAAATTCAGACAGAAGACGAAACAGTAAGTTTTACTTTTAAATATATATTTATTATTATTTCGTTTTCTATTTTTAAATGATGATACATTTATGTCATGCCAGACTGGAGTTTCTGATCAGTTGTGATTGTTAAATTTATCTGAGAAAATAAAAAAAAGCTATATTAATATGAATATTTATATTTATTATTTTCTTTTACAATTTAATAATTAATATTATTAATATTTTTTTCTAGGAGGAGGTAATGGCAATACAAATGAAGATGGTTGGAGTGTAGCAACTAAACCAACAAGACAACCATATTCTGTTGAATCATCAAAATTAAGTGCTAAAGTACCACCTATGCACGAAATCAAACTTGGTGGAAGTGATTTATTCCGATGGACACCCCCAGCTGGAAACGGTAACAGTATGCAGAATAAATATGCTCTTTTGGATTCAATGGAAACTGACAAAAAACCATCAATTCAATTACCTGGGTTAGTACTATTATTAATAATTATTGATAATATTTAAAGAAAAAAAAAAGAATTCAATGATGATATTCTGTTTTCAGACTAGAGTTTCTGAATCTTCTAAAACAACCATGATTTAACATTTTAACTGAAGAATTAATTTAAATTATTAATAATTCATTTATGTGTATATTTATTGTTATATTTTAACTAATATTTTTGTTATTTTTTAAATTGTTACAGATCAAGATCCACTGGTGCTACAAGAGATTACAGACCAGAATATAAAACTTGGGGTAAGTTTATTTATTTTTATTTATTTAAGTTGAAAGTTTTTTTTTTTTTTTTTCTTTAATTTTAATTTTAATATGATGACAATTATTGCCTTGAAAAACTTTTTAAGAGAAAAAAAAAGTTTAATGTTGTTAAAGCATAGCCAAAAGGATACTGAAGATATTAATTGAATAAATATAAAAATAAATAAAATAAGACAATAAATTAATTGAATATCAATGTTAATTTTACAGATAGCAATAGAGGTTCAAGAAATGGTATTCATCAAGTTCAAAGTAGTATGTCAAGATGTGACTCACGTGAAAATTCTGTGCCTGACATAACATCAAGAAGTCAGAGCATGTCAATGCCACCACCATCTGCATCAAAATATAACAAACGTCCACCGCTAATAGCAGCAACACCTCCAAGTGATAAAAAAGTTATCACCGAGGATCAAATTAAAAATGAAATTAAGTCTGTGCTTGGTGGTTGCCAGACTTCTGCAAATGTTACTGCATTCATTGAGGTAAGTTTTACTTGAATTTTTAATTGAAATATTAAATAATGCACGCTCCTTAGATCCATCTCTGATTACCCAAAGAGATGCTTGAGTCATAAGTGTGCTAGAATAATGCCATACCTGCATTCTGGTCAAATTTAACATTGATTATTTTTAGATTAGAACGTGCTAAAAATTAATTTTCACAATGTTGAGTCAACCAGAATGTGGACATTTTATTTCATTATATAAAAAAATATATTTGTATATAATTTATAATCCATGATGTTTATTTACCGTTTGTTTATTTGTTTTATTTTACAGGCTGCTATGGATCAATTACATGATAAGCTTGACAATTCAACTTATCCATTTTTCATCAGTGAATCATTGAATGTCCTTATGGATAAACTATCAATTCATCGTGAATACTACTCCAGTCTTCTTGCACAGATGATTATCAACAATATGTTTCCACTTTCATTATTCCAATCAGAGTAAGTAAAACATTAAATAATTGATATTTATTTTTTTTCATTTGTCATTTTTATTGTTGTTGTAATTGTAATTGTATGATGTTAACTATCGATAACTAGAGAAAAGATACAAAGAAATGTAGATTTGTGTTGCCTAGCCAAAAGGATACTGAGATTTTATTGAATTATTTTTAATATTTATTATTATTATTATAATTTTTATTTATTCAATCATTTTTTTCATTTACAGATATGACAAATTATTAGCAGTAGTAGAAGATCTTATCCTTGATCTTCCAAAATTCTGGCCATATGCAGCTGAAATACTGAGTAAGTTATCTTCTCTTTTATTAATAAAAAAAATATACATAAATTAAATTAAATGATGACAACCTCTTACACCGAATTAACCATGACGGTTGTAAAAGCTCAACAGGCCTGAGATATTTAATATAAAAATTAACAAAATATAAATTAATTATTTTCAAGAACATTAATTAATTGAATTTTTAATTTTTAATTTTACAGAACCATTAGTCGTTCGTGGTGCACATCCATTGAATGAATTAAAACGTACGACATCATCACTAAAAAATAAAGGTACAGTTGGTAATCTTGTTGGTGAATTACTATCAATATTAGCACAAAGTGAAGGGCCAAAGTCAGTAGCTGACAGTTGGAATAAAAGTGGAATTAAATGGACTGATTTAGTTGATCTGTCAAAAGAAAATCCTGATGATATTGTTAAAGAATTTAATTTAGAATTTTTAACAAATGACGCAACAGACAAATTACCAAGTGGTATAGAATTGACATATGAACAAATTCATGAACAATTATTAAAATTATTACGTGATAGTGATTTTGATAATATAACAAGTTGGATAACAGCAAGTGTTGGACAAGAAGGTTCTAAAAAACCAAAATTCATGAGAACACTTGTTACATCAATACTAGAAACTGTTGTTGAACCCTTAGAAAATTCATTATACAAAGTAAATCGTCAAAAACTTGATCTCTTTTTACCACTTGTTGCACGTTATGCTGACACAAATCCAGAGTTGGAACTTCAATGTTTATATGCTCTGACTGCTTTCAATCATAAATTGGAAAATCCCCGAGGTAAATTTTACTACTTAATATTTATTATTTAATAATTAATTTAAAATTATATGATGACAATACTTTACACCGATATAACCATGACGGTTGTAAAAGCTCAACAGGCCTGAAGAATTTTAAATTTAATATTAATTATCAAATCAATTATCAATATAACAAAAAAAAATGAAATCTAAATTATTTATTTATTGTTTGTTTTTTAGGTGTTTTATCCAACATAATTGATGCACTCTATGAAGTAGGAGTTGTTTCAGACAATGCTTTTTTGGCATGGCAAACTTCCCCCGACAAAGCTGAAATGTTAGGTCATGGTTGTGCTGTATTAGCTCTTACATCATTCTTTGTTCAACTCAAAGAGAATCATGACGAATCAAGTGAGGATACATGAGTATTCCAACAATTAGAAAAGGATTTAATCATATATAAATCCAATATTATATAAATAGCTAATAAAAAATTATGATAACAAATGAAAAAAAAAAAAAAAAAGTGAACTTATAAATATAATATTAAAATACAAATGAGGAATGAAACAATAAGAATAATAGTAATAAAAAGATCAATAAATTTCGAGCCGAGTCAACGTTATAATATTATTATTTATAAACGTTGTGATTTATGAGTTTTTATGTCGTGGAATTAAAAATGTCCTGTGCATACAACTTGTTTAAGTGCTCAAAAAATTCATTCACAAGAACTTTGTGCTAAAGACTTATATTTTTTAATATCATACACATAGAAAAAAATTGAAAAAAAAAAATAATTATACTAATGATAACGATAATAATTTAACAACAAAATAAATCACTCCACAGATGTACGTCTACGATTGTCTTGATAGATAGTGAGGCCAAATTTGTGAAACAATTTTATGAAAATTTATACGAGATTTATTTTTTCCTTTTTTAGTTCGTTTTTTTTTTTTTTTTTTTTTTTTTTTTTTTTTTTTTTTTTTTTTTTTTTTTTTTTTTTTT